>CAKAOH010041834.1:0-10177 GCA_916701665.1 Sebastiscus tertius | reverse complement strand
CACTCTTTTATTGTTTCAAAACACTACGTACCGATCCGTGTCCATAAGCAGCGTCCTCAGACGCGATCTTACTTTGTAAATGGAAACTTCCGGTTGCAGAAAAACAGCGTTTTTTCATTTCTTTCTTCAGGTGATTTTATTTTTTGTTTTTAGAAATAGAAAATGAAAATCAACCCGTTTTTTTTTTTTTATATATATACTTTATTTCTTCCCCTATTTTTCGAGTTTGTTTTCATATATACAATTTACAGTTCGTAATTACAATAGTTTATAAACCACTCTTTAAGTAGTTGATCTTAGAGACGAACACAATAATACGTCTCGTATTTCAATTTTAATTTTTGTATTTTAAAATGAAAATCAAGTAACCTCTAATTTTCTGTATTTTAATATCCTTTAGTGAAAGTAAAACACCCCCCCCCCTTCCTGTACAGTAGAGACAGTTTAGTCATATTCGTGTCCGTATGCTGGGGCCGCTGGGCCGCTGTGTTTGCAGGGCATCATTGTGTGTTTGCGTCGTTATTACGAGCAGCTGTGTGTGTGTGTGTGTGTACAGATTTCTGTGGTCATGAAAGTGTGTTTGTGTCCTTCCACTCAGACGTAATGATGTGTGTGTGTGTGTGTGTGTGTGTGTGTGTGTGTGTGTGTGTGTGTGTGTGTGTGTGTGTGTGTGTGTGTGTGTCAGTAGAGAATAGACTGTGTGTGTTTCTATGTGCACAACAACCAGTCAAGGCTTCTAGCTGGAATAAAGAAAATATACATCCACACAGACACGGACAGACACGGCAAGGCTGCATCACTTCATACATCCCTCCATCCCTCCATCCCTCCATCCCCCACCACCCCCTTTACATTTTGTCAGTTCCTCCTTTGTCCAACGTCTCTCTCTTTTCTCACCCACACACTCACATTCATGCTCTCTCTCTTTCTCTCTCTCTGTTTCTCCCCCTCATCTCTCACACTTTTTTACATTCTTTCACTTCTGCAGATGATCTCCTCCTCTCCTCTCCTCTCCTCAGTTCACTCTCTCTCTCTCTCTCTCTCTCTCTCTCTCTGTGATGGAGAGGAGGAGTGGCCCATTGTTCCTCCCTCCTCTCCTCCTCATATCCCACCGCTCAGCTTCATGTCACAATGTGTGTGTTAGTGTGTGTTACCCTCTGTTAGTGTCGTCTGTCTGTCCGTCCGTCCGTCCGTCCGTCTGTCTTTCTGTGTAAATGACTCGAGAATGTGTGTTTTTGACGGGCCGTCTGAGTTTTACGGGGTTAACGTGTTATTAAACACTTTACTGGTGGCGATATCTCCTTTAAGACATGAAGTACGTCATCGTTCATCGTTCTGTGTGTTTCAGAGCGAACGAGCTTCTGATGATATTCTTTATGTTTCTTATTGTCAACAAATCCCATGAAAAGATCAGAACCAACAATGACTGTATCTACGGACAGGGAGGGCCGGGATTCACCTCATCTCCTGATCTACTATCACCATACTTTGGTGCCGATTCGCATGTATTGCGATGGCTAAAAACCAAGTTGGCAACGACCAAAATGCCAAAGCAGCAGGCCACAAACCAGCGGGTGAGATCACGGTGACTACGTCCACTTCTTATAGACAGTCTGTGACCTGGTCTCCATTCTCTCATGTCTCTGTGTCTCAGTGGAAGAAAAGAGTCCAGTACTGAGTGAGAGCCTTCCCTTTAAGATACACATCATAATGATTCTGATGTTATAGTCTATTGTTATTAGATGGTTGAGGTCTACAAACAGTAGAACACACGAGTAGAGCCGGACTCATTTTAAATCAGAGTGTTCAATAGAATGAAATTCATGAAGACGAGATCAAATAAACTAGAAAAGATCCTCATTCTGCTCACAGTGAGGATGTTCTCTGCTCTCCTGTACTGAGGCTTCATCTCCCAGGAGAGGAGGAAGAGGAAGAATAGAAGATGGATTGGATATGAGCAGACACACACACACACACACACACACACACAGAGCCACTCTCCCTCCTCAATTAATATTGCATCATGTGGGCAGCAGAGGGGAGAAGACACAGCGATACAGCAGCTGGCTGTTCACCTGAAGGCTCATCTTCATCATCATCAATACTGAATAATCGGGGTGGGAAAAAAATAGATTCACCTACTGTATGTATCGCAATTTGGTTTTTTTTCACGATTTTGAAATCGATGTTTTAATGCCGGAATCGATATATTTACTCATCTGAGTCTCTGAGGAGGTAGAAGGAAGTTACCGCTTTTATTGTGGTAGTCTGAGTAACGTGACGTCATATCCGTTCCGTATCCGTCAACCAAAACAAACCTCAGAGAGTCTAAAACGTTGGAGGGTCGTCGTGGATACGACCTGCACCCTCCATGTTAAATCCAGCGTGGTGAACACTACACATCCAGGAAAGGAGGGAAACACTTTGGGTTTCACACGTTGACAGGAAAAGCAGAGCTAGACAGAGCAGAGCTAAAGCTGCATGCTAGCTCTGTCACGGACAGGAAACGTTATGGTATGGAGGTAACGTTATGGTACGGAGGTAATGTTATGGTATGAAGGTAACGTGGCGGTTAAAGCCGGCCGTCGCTCTCGTCTCCGTGGTCAAATGGGCCGACGCTACGACTGTAGAGCACCCAGATACTGACATGTCTGTTCTCTGCATTGAAACGGCCCCGATGGAGCTGACCATGGATGGATAACGAGAACGGAGCTGACGGGAGAGCTAGAGACCACCTTGGAGAAGTTAGAGGAAGTAGACACCTGGGACTACGTCCGCTTTTCAAAATAAGGTGTTAACAAAGGGAACTGTAGATACAAAATACATCTATGGAAATCAGACTGATGGATTCTATTCACCAGAAGTATAAAACATTACATGTCCCTTATAAATTAAAAAGAAAACCCCACTAATCTGAGAGGGAAATGTCTTTATTCTTTGATTTCTGGGTTGCCATCTTGGTTCTTTGCAACCAGAAGTGACATAGAGGGTGTAGCCCCGTCCTAAAGCATCCCCTGCGTTATGGTCTATCTGACTCTGAATGGGACCATCATTTACTAAATGAACATCATGCTGTATTGAAGAAGACTTGAAACTAGAGATTGAGACCATAAACTCATGTTTTAATGTTTACTGAGGGAATAAATCAAGAGAGAAGGAGAATCATTTTCTATCAGACTTCTATTCAACCAGAGGAGTCGCCCCCTGCTGGCTGCTAGACAGGATGCAGGTTTAAGGCACTTCAGCATCGGCTTCACTTCTCAGATCCGGAGGTAGCTCACTGTTCCAGGTTGAAATATACCAGCCACTCTTTAAGGAAATTAAACTAAGAAATGAAAAACATTAGGTTGAATCTGATGTCTGAGAATGTAAATGAATCTGAAATGAAGACGTCACTTTGTTCGGGGAAAACTGTGTACAGTTAGTAAAGTTTTCCTCCGCTGGTCGTGTATGTGTGTTAACAGGACTTTTTGTGTATGTGGTTTCAGTTTCTATGAGTGACAGGAGGGAATTGGCGGAGAGGATTACATCTCATTAAACAGTGAGATTGATCTGTTCAGCTTCAGATTGCCATCAGCAGGATTAACTCTGCCGCTGATAATGAGTGACATAATGAATCTGTCCCCGCGGCGTTCCCTCGTCCTCTCGGTGTGAGGAGATGTTTTGGACTCGACCACGAGAAGCAGCACACTCTGATTTCATTTTCTGATCAGCTGATAGTCCACAAACATCTTTAATGTCTATTTGAAATTAATCGAGATTTTCTACTGTGAGTGATGAAGCACGAGGGTGGGGGGGGACAGACATGAATCTGGTGAAGGCTCAGATGGTTTCTCTCACTGCGTTTTGGTTTCGGTTTAAAGGTTATATATTCGGGCACTACTACAGAATATGTATTAATAAATGTAATAATATTATAGTTTGCTCTTGGCTCTGCTGTCAGTAGACTTGTCCATGTTTGTGATTGGTCAGATGTTGTAAACCCCGCCCCTTCATGTGAACGCGCTCACAGCCAGACTGAGAAACTCTGAGAAACTCTGGGTTGATTTGCGAGTTGATATCCAGCGTCGTAGGACCGCTCAGCGAGATCTCGTTTGTTAGAGTTAGTGAAGCCAGATAACGAGGAGACACCCTGGGTATGTTGGACTCGACTAAGAGTTTCTTCGGCCCTTAGATGCAACTGATGGCAACCAAAGGCCAATCATTTGTTGGCAATTCCTCAAACTGGTTGCCAACAGCAACCTGGCAACCCGTACTGTCGAGCACGGCTAGGAAATTAAATTTAGTTTTTAAATGTCACCGAGAGCGGGGGATTGTCTCCGAGCAAATGTTTGTCTACTGCATCAGAACTTTTCATCTAAAGGAACCAACAAGAATATATTACTATTTTTATTTTAGACACTTTATTGCACCATGTTCTCAATCCTATTTCATTATTACTCAGGTCTGACAGTTACTTTGAAACTCATATATGTATATATATATATACATCTTAAACCTGTATTAAAGAGGACCTATTATGCTCATTGTCTGGTGCATAATTGTATTTAGGGTTTCTACTAGAACATGTCTACTAGACATTTCCTTATTGTTATTATAAAGATATCCATGATAGTAAAACAGTCGATTGCAGAGTTTGAAGGCACCCTGCTGAGTCACCTCGTCAACAAAGTCTCTGTTTACATCCACGTCTACTCAACAACACGTCGTGTGTCATCGTTGTGTCTTTCTATATCTGACGGATGTTCCTGTTTCTGACTTCCATCCAGAGAGTCGATACGAGTGGAGAACCGCGGGGCCACATTTCAATAACAGACGGAGCTGTGGATTTGAATGCTAATTATTATCATAATTGCTGAAAATTGATGCTGTTAATGTGGATAATTACAGTCTTTGCACTTTCCACATTTACAGATGTGTTTTGTTGACGAGGCTGAAATCAGCGGAGTGATTTCAGAGCAAATGAGAGTAAACAAGCCGTCTAGTTCATTCTGTCTCTCCCTCCCTCCCTCCTCCCTCGTTCCCTCATTACCTTCCTCCCTCGTTTCCTTCTCCCCTCGCAGCTTGTTACTTTGTCCTCCATTCCTCTTGTTTACTGTTCCTCCTCTCTGAGACTGTACGGTATATCTGTCTCCTCCGTCCCTTCTATCCATTATTGTTCTCATCAGACCATTAAATAGGCTTTTTGTCTCCGCCTGTTAAACCTTCAACAATAACGTCCATTCAAGAAGAACAGTCCTTTCTCCTCATTCCTCTTTACTCATCCCCCCTTTCTTTCCTTTCTGTTGCTCTGTAATAATAATAAATAAACGTCTGCTTAGTAATTTCACTCTTTAATTCACCTCATCAACCTGAAGGCGCTGATGTTTGGCGTGTGCCAAAGTTTGATTTATTTGATGTGAACTGTACATCGGAGGAGTTGGGGGATTTTAGATTTGGGTAGTTTCAGGTTCACCGGGGGGAGAGGGGGGCGTCTATCTGTCTATCTATCTATCTATCTATCCATCTATCTATCTATCCATCTATCTATCTATCTATCCATCCATCCATCCATCCATCCATCCATCCATCCATCTATCTAATCAAGCGTACATATGTTACGTAACAAAAGTACTTTTTTTTACCCAGACCAGATCTTTTCCTAAACTTAACCAAGTAAACCTAAAAACTAAATAAACCAACGTTGGAACTTTATTTTGAAAAGACACTATATGTGTAACAAGCGAACACTGACACGCCGTCCCCGACACGTCTGAAACGGACCCCAGAGGGGAACCTAGAGCGCCGTAGTTTGAAGCGTTGGCGTGAGAGAGCGTGTTGTTGGTCAGAGTCTCTAGTAAAGCTGACACATCGGTGTGAGTATTCCAGCAGTGTGTGTCTGCTGGTGGTTTCCTGCCTGAAGACGAGGTCAGCTGTCCATTAGAGTCAGAGAGATTTCAGATTACAGGGGAAACACTGTCCCCTCTGTCCCGGGAGAGACGCAGCCTCTTCCCCTCCGGGCCTGCTCGCCATCTGACCCATGAGCTGCCGCCGCGGCTTCCATCAGCCTCTGGATGGAGCCGCGTCGGCCCGCGCGCCCAGAGCCACCGAGGATGATGGACAGCAGCGAATTAGAGAGAGAAGTGGGTGAAAGGGCGGGCAGGGATGGAGAGAGAGAGGATGGAGAGAGAGAGAGAGAGGGATGACAGAGGAGAAAACAAGCAGTGTAGAGTGTGTGTGTGTGTGTGTGTGTGTGTGTGTGTGTGTGTGTGTGTGTGTGTGTGTGTGTGTGTGTGTGTGTCCCCTGCGGGCGTGCGCTGCATTGTGTCATGTTGGCATGGCGGCTGGCTGAACGCTGGCTGGCGTTGTGCTCATCCCGTCCTATTATGTTGTTGACTGACTGCCCGGATCCGGCATTACTCTGCTGCTCAGAGCGCTGACTCTGGATTACAGCATGACAGCTATATTATCTCACCTCATTATCCTCCTCACCTGAGATGATGGATTTCATCATCGCTTAAAAAACGTGGCGGCGTGGCGGCGTGGCGGCGTGGCGGCGTGGCGGCGTGGCGGCGTGGCGGCGTGGCGGCGTGGCGGGCTTCCCCTGCACGTAGCGTAGCGTGTCATAGCATTTGGCTCATTGGCTTTGTGTAATTGACTCAGTGACAGAACATCCAGATGTTTTTCCTCTTTGGATCGCAGCCCAGACGTGCTGTAACAGATAGATATTATCGTGTTATCACTTCCTGATGTCATGGTTTTGTTCACCGTTATTTTTCTATGCACATTCAATAATAATATAAATCTGATTCCCTCCCAGAGGATGAGGGGTTTTGTTAACCTGCCAGTAGATGCATCACATCACAGTGGAATCAGGAGGATTCCCCCTGATGTTACTGTGGATTAACAAATTAAAACATAACCTCCGCTGTAAGAGGTCGCCCACAGCTTTATATAGTTTCTCTATAGGATGTGGGATCCATGGATCACTTCAATAGAATCTACTTAACCTAACCTTTTATTTATTTAATTATTATTATTAATTTCTATGTGGTGTTTTTTTTCTTTCTTTCTTTTACATTTAATTAATTAATTTATCTATTTATTTTTTAAGGTTTCTACCTTACTACCATGAATTATATTATTGTAGTACTTATTACTTTAAATTTTAACTAATCAATTAAATTATTTTTAAAATTATTTTTATTTTATTTATTTCTGTAACTTTACCTGTTGGGGTGGGAGGAAGTCTCTGTGTGGGAAAAAATAATAATAATAATAGAAATAATAGGACTGGGCTGAAATATATAATATAGTGCTGTCAGTCAATTCAAATAGTTAATCACGATTAATCGCACATTTTTGTATCTGTTCTAAATGAACCTTAAAGGGAGATTTGTCGAGTATTTAATCCTCTTATCAACATGAGAGTGGACAAATATGCTTCTTTATGTAAATGTATGTATATATTTATCATTAGAAATCAATTAACAGCACAAAACAAGTAAGGGATAATGTACAACGAGCCGCTCAGGCTGACGGGGCGGTGACCCCGACGCCCATAGCAGCGGTCTGTTAGAAATAACAGACCGTTGCTATGGGCGCAGCTCTGATGTCGGACTCTGGAGGAACGTTTTTGTGTCAAATTATTGATTTTTTTAAGTAAGTAGCCGTGTAATACCTGGGATAATGTACAGAGAGCCACCGGTCATTGTTGTGAAATAAACCCCCCGTCGTGCCGCATCGCCCTGTCAGGGTTTATTTCACAACAATGACCGGCTCTCTGTTCATTATCCCTTACTGTACACATCGTGTTACTGTCCAGGCCTGATACTGTATTTATCTATTTATTTATTTAATGCAGTAGTGTATTGTGGAGATTCCCTGCCATTAAATGGGTCATCTCTCTTTAAGAAGCTTTAAACAGAATATCAAGTGTCTCGTTATGCTCGTTATGCTCGTTATGCTTCAGAGGTTCTTCTACTCTGAAACGAGCAGATTCAGGGAAGGAAACGGTCTGATTGAAACGTACTGACCACCAGGCGTACATTATATATCAGCTACTGCAATACAGAAAGCATCCTTTTAAAGTTATTATTCACAGCCTTTATCAACGCTGGAGCCGAATGTGTTGATCTGAGCTGATGCTTCTGTTAGCATGTTAGCATGCTAACTGTTTCCTGTGTGTTAGTGGGACGTCTCCTGAGACGCTACATCTCCTTTAGCTCAGGAATCTGGCAGAAATAGCAGCGTAAAATCATTTTACATGGAGGTTTCGGGGCGTCCAATGTGTTGTGACCCTTGTGGCTGTCTTTGTGTGTACGTGTGTGTGTGTGTGTGTGTGTGTGTGTGTGTGTTATAAGCAGTGCCAGGCTGTGACAGCAGTGTCTTTGTTGCTGCTCTGCTGACTGTACCATCCTCCTATTCTGCCCTGTTGACCTTCTGCACTCCCCTTTATACTGAGGAGCCTGTCTCCCTCCTACACACACACACGCGCGCGCGCACACAAAGGCAACACTTACTTCAGCCAACATGTGTGACGACACACAGCCTCACAGTGACTCTCGTTGCGTGTTGAGTTGCTGCAGCAGCGTGTTGACTCACGCTCTCTGCTGAAAGGCAGGAAAGGTAAAGTGTGATATTAGATCAACCTGCTTTAGTCAGATTGGGAGATAACGCCGTGCTGTGTGCGGGGTGAAGAGTCCGTGTGCTGCAGAGTGCTGCAGGAACGAGACCTGAGTTCTCGTTTTAACACCTTCGGTTCCCTCGTCTGGCGGCTGACAACAAGCGGCTAACCGAGACGACTAAACGTCATCACGCCGACTTTACTTGTTTATACTCGCGCTCGTGTGACCGCGGTGTCGTTGGTTTATACAGACAGAGGTCTGAATGTGAAAACAAAAGGAGAAGGCGGATGGAAAGAGGACAAAGAGCTGCAGGGACGGATGAAATGAGGCCTTATTAAAGCTCATAAAGAAACATACATTATCCAACAATAACAGAGAGCAGAGGAGATCTGGTTCTCTCTCTCTCTCTCTCTCTCTCTTTCTCTCTCTCTCTCTCCCTCTCTCTCTCCCTCTCTCAGACCGATCAGGCCTTTTAGCTTCACTGTAAACTCTCTGCACAGATCTCTTCAGAGTTTCTCCTGATGGAGCTGTTAGACAACGAGCGCTTTGTTTTTTTCTTTCATACGAAGGAATGATTATCTGTCACATCGAGTGTGTGTCTGCTGAAACCTGGTGGCTGGTTGGTGTGTGTGTGTGTGTGTGTGTGTGTGTGTGTGTGGGTCGTACGATTAGATGCATAATGAGTGTGAGGTGTCCAGATGGTCCTCTGTAGGCTCCATGCAGGTGGACTACCAACACACTGGAGATGGCAGGACACCTCAAAGACATTAGAGGACACACACACACACACTGCAGGAGGCAGCTTTCCTCTCCCTCTCCTCCTCCTCCTCTTCTTCCTCCCTCTCCTCTTCCTCCCGGCTTCTTTATTCTGTAGATGTTTCGGGGGTTTCTACTGTACAGCCTGTCTGTATACTCTATATTGTAGAGTCCAGGAGGAATATGTATATAATGCATCTATAGATCAACCTCACACATCTTCCTCCTGCTCTTCATGTTTCACATCCCTCCTCTTCTCCCTCTTTCATATATATAGAGAATCATTTTCTGTTTACATTCAGCACCTTTAAAGGGACTGTATGTGTGAACAGGTTGTAACCTAACCTAAAAGATGAGACCTTCCACGACTTCCTGAGTCTCTCTCAGCCCGTAGACGGATTTTAATGTGAAGCATGAGGGCCGCTCTTTCCCGGGGAAATCCAGCGGATGTGACGTCATGCGTGATCACAGCTCCGCTGCCGGGCTAACTGTGCTAACGGTTAGAAATGGAGTCCGCTAACGCCAACAAACGACCAGCCTCCACCACAACTCAGACTCAGCACAACAATATCAGTTATATCTAGTTTGGCAAAACAGAAAAGTGACCGACGCCTCGCTGTTTTGACCGATGCTGTCTCGCGTCGACGTAGTGCGAGCACCAGCGTGAGCAACTGGACGCTCGCTGTCGTTGACTTAACGGACGCAGGTGTCACTTTTAACAAGCTGTTTCTGATTCTTACATTGAGGAGGAGGAGGAGGATGAGGAGGGGAGGATGAGGAGGAGGAGGAGGAGGATGAGGAGGGGAGGATGAGGA
>CAKAOH010041833.1:10912-30351 GCA_916701665.1 Sebastiscus tertius | reverse complement strand
GGAGGATTAACGGAGAGGCCGTAGAGGTGGAGGTGGATGTTTCCATGAGAGCTAATAAGATGACGCATTTAAAAGAGTGTAATGAAATTACGGCAGAATTTAAACAGGAAAGCAAATTAACAAAAGGATGTTTGCTAATAAACAGTTCAGTCAGGAGGAGTTCATGCAGCAGCAGCACTCATAACTGACCTCTTGTCTATAACAGCTACGTCTATTCTTGCATGAAGAAGTCGTCCAGCGGGGGGGTAGGGAGGGGAGCTAAGCGAGTCTGATGATCTCATGGTGCGTTGAAGAACAAGTCAGAAGTGTCTAAGTTCAGCTCTGCTCTATCTCTGGGGCCGAGCTGTTGCATAACACCAGCAGCTCATCCACGGGCTTATCCTGTCCTCATGGTGTACGTCAGCTGCTGCAGCCTGGACGCCGAGGACCGACACGCCGCCGCAGACGAGCGCTTGTTAGTGCTGGGGGTGAGAGGGTGGGGGTTAGAGATCCCCTGGAGCCCTGAACCCCTTGACCGTTACTCAGAAGTGATGTAAATAAGAAAGACGATGGACGGGCAGCGGGGAATGTTTTGGGCTGCTGTGGAATGTAGTAATCATATTTTAATGACTCTTCAGAAACTTTTGTTCTGCATGACAATCAGATTATTTTTCTGTTGAATTCAAACTGTAAAAGAAGTAGAGCTGAAACTATTAGATGATTAATTGATTGGTCAAAACTATGGAAACCATTTTGATAATTGTTTGAAGCAAAGAAATGCCAAACATTTCATGGTTCCAGCTTCTCAAATGTGAGAATTTGCTTGTCTTACATTATAGTAAACTGAATAAATGTAGGCTATATGTGTCTTTTTTTATGTTGTCTTGTGTAAACAAGCTGTTTTGAACTGTGGTTTGGACAAAAAAAGCAACCTGAAGACGTCACCTTAAGCTGTAGGAGACTGTGATAGATAGTTTTTCTACTATTTTCTGACTTTATAGACCCTAATTTCTGTTAAATCAAGAAAAAGAAATTGTGTGATTAATCAATAGTTAGTTTCAGCACTAAAAATAAGTGAAATCCTGATTTAAATGAGTTTTTCCCATCACACTATGCCCACCCCCTCATGAAACAATACTAAAAACAGAGAGGCAGGAAGGGGAACAATAACAAACTTTGGCAAAATTAAGGAGAAATGAAATGATGTAATGATACAAGAGAAAGAAGGAGGAAGATGTCGTCAGACGAGCCTGTGTGAGCCCACGCTGAACCAAAAAAAGCCTGCATCGAGGAACGAAACACAAACTGATCAGCACAAAGACGAGCTCTCGCAGCACAATACCTGTTAGGAGGCAGAAGTGAACCAAAGAAAGTCGATACTTTCTCAGAGAGTAGCTGCTGCTGCTGCTGCTGCTGCTGGCGGCTGGTTTTCCCTCCCGGAGTCAGTTGTGCTTACGGGGGAACACCTGACATTCCCAGCCCAGACAGACAGACAGACACTTTCCCAACCAATAACTGCTGACATTCCTGTGCCTCCCCGTCTCCCGGAGAAGAAAAAGAAAAAATGCCACTGCGGAGCGGAAAGCTGAGCGTCTGGCCGCCGTCTGTCCTCACACACAGCTGTGTCGCTGCGCTTTCACTTCTCACTTCTGCTTGGTTTGTCTACTGTCAGTGTAGCAACCACGCTTCTTCTTCCTCCTCCCAGCCTGCCTGCCTGCCTTTGTGTTCCTTCTCCCTCCTCCTCTCCTCTCCTCCCTCTTCGTCTTCCTTTTTTTTGTTTTTTTTAAAATCCCTACTCTTAAATGAGGGAAAGCCCTCCCTGCCGAGCAGCAGTGCTCAAAGCAAAACAAAGCAGGATGGAGGCTCTAAAGACAGCACTAATTCCTCTGTAACTCACACACACGCTTGTCAACATGAGATTAGCAGCTAACCTACTTGTGGCACACAACCTCCCACGCCCCCGCACAGCCTATAAATACCCATCTATCCGTTCTGTGCATTGATCCTATCTGGCGCAGGGCGAGCAGGCGAGTAGCCGGGGACAGCCGCGACGGCGGGACTAATGAGGACGCTAATAGGAAGAAGGTATGTGTGTGTGTGACGTACTGGGTCGCCTCCACGTCAACACACAGGGAAGACACTGCCAAGTTCAGATGCAAGTCATGATTACGTTGTCATTTTTACTTTGTATTGGCTTAATCTGCAGATTAATTTTTACACAATTAATGAATCTTTAGTCTTGTCTTGTGTTGTTTTGTCTGGCCAACAGTCCAAAACACAAAGACACATGAGACATAGAAATGCAGCAAATCCTTACATTTGGGAAGCTAGAACTAGGAAAAATTACTTTTATCAATTATTCGATTGACAGAAAATCAAATCACAGCTATTTTGATAATCGATTAACTGCTAATAAACTCATAGTTTCCGCTCTACTATACACACAGTGTCCACTTTATTAGGTACACCTGTACAATCTACTTCATCTTAAAAGCCAACAACATTGCCAGCAATTAGGGCTTCCCCCTCTTAGTCGACTAATCGGTCCTTTTGGTGTCGGTCGACTAAGATTTCATTAGTCCATTAGTCGTTTTTTTATGCTTTTCTCGTGCTGAATGACTTGTTTCCAAGAAACTTATGAGCACATCTCTGGTAAACACGAGATTTAAAGTGGTGCTTTTGTGTGATTCTTTGTGGAGAAACTCGATCAGAAAGTCATTGAAGAAACTAAGATTTTTTTGGGTCAAGGACAGCCCTCTACCAACATGAAACAAAAACAACCAGAAATAGTAAAAGGATAGCAGCTTTGGTACAAACAACCTCCCAGAGTTTTGACACTGCATGTGTGTGTTTCCTTCAAAGGTTTAGTCTATAAAAGATGAAAAACAGCCATCAAAATGTCCTGATTTTATCAAATTGGTGGTCAAATTCAAGATCATTAAATATACAATGATATCAAACAGTGAAAAAGCTGCAAATCTTCACATTTGAGAAGCTGGAAACAATGAACGTTTGTCGTTTCCGATCAATAAAATGACAAATGGCTGAGAGGAATAGTTCCCGATCGATATCAATCTCATGCCTGTGTGTTATAAATGTGGAGCTGGAGTCGGTATGTGGTTAAACTCTCTAGCGCCTTTCACACAGCCTGTTCAAGGCGGGAAAGTTGTGCCATTATTCCGCCTCGCTGTTCTGTATGAAAGGTACGGAGGCGGAATGGGGGGGATAGAGTTGTTCCGCCGCTATGCCGGCAACAATCACACACCAGGACGTCATTATGACGCCGTTATTTCATTCGTTGTGAAAAAGCAAAGCCGGCGTAACGGCGGATCTTCTTTACGGCACTATTGCAGAATCTCTGTGCGTAATGTGCCACCGAGACGACTCCCTCTAAAACCACAAATTGGAACTTGTGTACGTAATTAATCAAAGATGCATGTTAGGTAGCGAGGTTTGGAGGTGCTGGTGAACTCTGGACGGAGTCAGGCAAGCAATTGTTTTCCAGTCTTTATGCCAAGCTAAGCTAATCACCTCCTTTACATTTAACGGCGAGAGGTGAGAGTGGTTTTGAACTTCTTATCAAACTCTCAGAAAGAAAACCAAATGTTGAACGTGTCCTTTAAGCAATAATCACAATGACTGTTGATTTTCTGTTCATATCAGCAATACAGATCAGGATTGTCTTCATTGCTCACTTATTAGACGAGTCTGATGATAGCACACACACACCCACACACCCACACACCCACACACCCACACACACACCCTCAGACACAACACCTGCACACACACCGCCGAGACTCACTGTTCATCATGCCCTGCACATAAAAAAACAAAAACCGCGGTTATAAACAATGCCTGGATTTCATTTTATAAGGCACACCTGAACCAGAGACTGAGTCACACATCGACGCCCTGCAGGTTCCCACACATACACACAAACACACACTTCTGACTCTCTTTCACATGGCAGCAGCTTCCTTATTTTGTGTTTTAAATGTGTTTGTGAGTCGCCGGCAGCTTTGCTTTGTGCTTTGACTGAAATCATCCAGAATGCGAGGCCTAAAAATACCACCAGAGGATTTTTTAAATCGCTCTTCTTCTCTGTTCGAGGAGGGAAGTCGCAACTCAGAATTCCCCGGAGTCTCTCCCTCCCGTGAGGCATCGGGAGCTCAGAAACCCCCCCTCCCAACATCTCTCCCCATGGCAACAGCGGCTAAAGGAAGAGACTGTGTTATGCAAGAGGATGAAGATTTGCCAGCAGGCAGGGACCCCTTCCTCCTCCTCCTCCTCCTCCTCCTCCTCTCTCTTACACATATTTTCACAGCCTCCCTATTAACCCTCTTTACATTTGTCCCCATCGCTCTGTTAACCTGACATCATTCCCGCTCTCTTTCACGCTCCCTTTCACACCCTTAACTCTGGCGCTCTGCCATCCTCCCCTTCCCCATCCTCGACTCTTGCTTTGCCCCCTTTTCATTTTCCCCTTTTCGCCCTCTCTTCCAGTCTTTTTCGGAGGCATTTATCTTCGTCCGTGGCTGCAGAAACACTGTGATGCTGCTGCTGCACGACTGAGCGGCTTTCCATTTAAAAAAAAAACTATTTCTACAGTCAACTGACTCGATCGCTTCTCGGAGGCTCGATGTGACCGCCTGACCCCGCTGAGGGGAGCCGAGCACGAGTTTCCCATCGTAAAGCCTTCGTCACGTAATCAAGGTTTCTGCAGGGTTCACCGAGTTTAAGACTTTTAACATCTTTTTTAATACCACGCAGAATGAAATGTAATCACGATTATAAAGGCCAAAATATCAAAGTACGATGGATAGTATGACCTTCAGTGATATATTATCATATCACAGTTTTTCATACTTTCCAGCAGTAGAGTATATAACATTAATTCTTAATGATATTAAGTTATTAAGTTATTCAAATTAATGCAACCTGGACCCAGATAAGCAGCAGACAATGGATGGATGGCTTAACCAACTGATTAATTCATAAAAGTTTATTTCAGTTTTTTACTAAAATCGTCAAGCCAATCAGAGCAGACTGTTTTTTCTGTCAGCAGGGGGTCTTAAAGAGACAGGTGCTAAAAGGGGGGGTGAATACAGCTATATTCAGACAGGTGGCATGTAAATATGTTCTAGTAGACACAGAAAGTATGAACCTGGAAAAGAACATGATGTCTCCTTTAAAAGGGACTGTGTATAACCTTTTACACGTATAAATGTGTTTTAATCGTGCTTTTATGTCAACGTGTGATCAGGTTGTAACCTAACCTAAAAAATTAGACCTTCCGCGACTTTCTGGGTTTCCTCTATCAGCCTGTAGACTGCTTTAAATGTGAAGAACCCGGGCCTGTTTTTTATGGGAAAATCCAACAGATATGATGTTAACGCTAACGTCAACAAACGACCAGCCTCCACCACAACTCAGACTCCAACACAAACTCCACGGGAGCACAAAAAACAAAGTTATATCTAGTGAAGCCCGTCTGGCAAGACAGTAAAGTGACTGACGTCGGCGAAAACTAGTGTTGTGGGAATGTGTGTGTGTACCTGGGAAGTGAGTGGTGAAGCAAGAGAGGGAGAGAGAGGCGAGTGTGTGAGAAAACGAGCAAGCAGCGGAGCAGAAGAGAGTTAGTCTAGCTTTGAGAATATCAAGGGAATGTAAGTTGCAGTTTGTGCAGAAATGTGACCTGCTTCCCAGCGGCTGAGTGGAGTGACGGGGGTTAACTCCGGAGCGAGTAACGTTATCGACTCCGGCCCAGGAGACCAAAACTACGGTGTCTCCCCTGTGTCTTCTGACCACGGTCGGGAGGCTGAAGCAGGAAAAGTTAACGCTAGGATCAACGTCGGACGGGACTTCGATTCATGGAGAGACCTTTGTTTGGTCAGCTAACATTACTGCAAAGCAGGTGAAATATAGAGTGATATTGTGGTTTTAGCTGGCTAATGGTGCGAACGTTAATCAACATGGTGCCCGTCAACCACGTTCAGTCATGGTGTGTGTCGCCTCACTGTTTTGACGCTTGCATCTGCACAATGCGAGCAATAGAGCGAGCAACAGGACGCTGACTGTCGTTGAATTAACGGCCACAGGTGTCACTGTTAATAAGCAATTCCTGATTCTTACAGAGAGTCCCTTTAATTAAACCGACCAATCAGAGCAGACTGGCCTTTTTCAGGAAGGGGTCTTAAAGAGATAGGCGCTAAAACGGAGCGGGTGAATACAGGCATATTCTGACAGACAGCAGGAGGAAAATAATGTGTTTATTTAACATTAAAGCATGTAAACATGTTCTAGTAGAAACCCAAGATACAAGTTAGGAACCTGAAAATGAGCGTGATATGTCCCCTTTAAATAATATTTCCTTCAAAATGTATTTGCTGTAGTTGTACATAAATGTAATTTCTAGGAGACGTAGTTCAGCGTTGCCTGGATGCATCAACCTGTCACGTCCGTCTCCACTCCCGTAATAAGAATGAAGGCCGACAACCTCGTGACCTGGCGCTAAATATACGCCTGTGTGTGTGTGTGTGTGTCTTTAAAATATTGACCCGACCCCCGCTGACCCCGCTCAACCTTCCCGATGACTCACACTCCATTTGGGGGCTATCAATCTTTCACCATCGACCCGTAGGGGACCAATGGGGTCCTGGGCAGCGAAGGACGAGCCCCCAAGCCTCTCCACTCCCCTTTCCCCTGACACTGACAGACACTTCTACTACAACACTCACTTCCTCCCACTCACTCCTCCGCATCCTCGCTGCGTCAATACCTTTACACACACACACAAAACCGCACCGATGAAGCAACGCGTTTCCTGCTGATGGAGAGCAGTGAGCAAAGACAACAAAGAGTTTATGAATGAACTTGATATGAGGCGGGGCCCCTGTGTTTTTAAAGAGGCCCTACAGAGGGAAGTTGTTTGCTGACATGCAAAAGGTCCGCTGATTCCTGTAAACCACCCACAGTCCTCAGCTCCATCATTCAGCATCCTGCTTTCTGCTGACGGACTATGAAGCCTGTGTGTGTCGAGTGAACATTTACATGAATGTATGTAGAAGTCCCCTTATTCTTTGACTAGATAGCTCAAGATTACATTTAAAATGTAGCCAATTTTAGATTGTATTTTATACAATATTTTGAGAAACATTTGAGAAATGTTTACTTTTTTATGCATTTTATTTATTTTTCTTGGTGTTACACAAACTATTAAAGCTGAAGGAGGCGAGATTGGAGCAAATGTGATTAAAAAAAGTTATTTTTATAAAATGGTCGCTATATCCTGACAGTAGTAGATGAAACAAATAAAAAAACCTTACAAAAATAATGTGCCTCTGTGTTATCTGGTGTCCTCCGGTGCTCCTAATGGCTGGGAGCTAGCCAGTGGGGCACAAACATGCACTTGAAGGCAGCAAGGCCGGCCGGGCTACGTCAACAAAGCACGGAGAAAATCGGATTACAACACACACACAAAGTTAGAGACTTCATACTCTGCTCAGGTAGACATTACTTCTTTATATCTTAACAAATAGTTGTTTGCTGCTATATTAATGGTTGAGTACAGACCTGGAGTCACGACGTGGTTAGCTAAGCTTAACATAAAGACTGGAAGCAGTGGGAAACAGATAGCCTTGTTCTGTCAAAAGTGAAAAAGAACTAGAATTAGCGCCTCACGGTTTTACACCTCCGCCAACCTGTAAAGTTGCAGTTTACATCCATATCTGTCCAAAATGTCACCACTTCATTTTTTTTTTCAACCTGTTAGACATTTGTGTGAAATTGTCATAATTAGCATATGAATTCTTGAGTTATGGCCAAAAATGTGTTTTGTGAGGTCACAGTGACCTTTCACCTTGCGCATTTTGAATCCAAGTGGACGTTTTGTGCTAAATTTGAACAAGTTCGCTCAAGCTGTTCCGGAGATATCACGAGAAGGGGACGGATGTGAGGTCACAGTGACCTTGACTTTTGACCCCAAAGAATCTAATCAGTTCCTCCTTGAGTCCGAGTGGATGTTAGAGGAAATTCCCTCAAGGCCTTCCTGAGATATCGCGTTCACACCAGTAGAACGGACAGATGGACAACCTGAAAACATGATGCCTCTGGCCACGGCTGGCATAAAAACGCTTAGCAACATCTCTACAGTCTAACACATATCTTGTTTTTAAGTAAAAGCAGACAAGATGTTTTCGTAGCGCCGCCATCAGAAACTATTGTCTCAGCAGTGTTGTGTCAACAAACACAGAACATCCTTCTCTGCGCACCACAAAAGCCTTGCTGCAATTTTCTCTAATCATTTCAAATTGCTTGTTTTGCTGCTAAATGCACAGCACTTCTTCAAGTTTCCCCTCTGCGCTTCTCCACGGATCACAAAGTGTTTAAGGGGGAGGAGGACAACAAAAAAGTCAACGCTTGAAAGAAGCAGTGAGGCGAGGCGACGGGATGATCTCTACTGGAGCAGAGAGGTGCTGCGTGGAGAATTTAAAGAAAGCAAATTGACACGTCTCCTGACAGCGAAGTGTCGTGGAGGAGTGGGGGGGGAGATCGCTTCAGTTTGTCGCCTGTTAAGCAAAGCAGCGGTTTCTGTTCACACGAGGCCCTGATGGTTAGTCATCCCCCCACCTCGTGCATGTGACCCCACACAGCTGTGCTCTGATTGGCCGCTGTGCTGCAGTAATAATGGCAGCCGTCCCACGCAGCTGAGAAACAGCAAGTGTCAGTGTTGATAAATACAGCCCACGGCCTGACCTTAAGGAAACCACACATCTAACCTCTGTCTCCTCGCCCATCTGCCCACCTGCCCTCAACATCTGGTGGGCACAGCAGCGTTAGAAGTCTCCTCCTGAAGGTCCCCTGAAGGCTGACTAGACCTACAAACTGTAATTTATGATCTTAAATTCAGCATAATGTGCATAATCAGTGAAGAAAATACATCAGGGTTACCGTCCTAGACGCTGTGAGCAGAATTAAGACGCTGACATTGAATTAATTATGAGCTATTATGTCGCTGCAGCAAACTGCTCCCGTCAATGCTAATAGCGGACTGGCTTCATAAACATGAGGGGGGAAATCAGAGTCAGCAGCTCTCCCGACGGCCTTATGAATCGATGCATGATCTGAGCGCAGCCCTGACTGGACGGCGACTGGAGAAAAGATGACGAGCAGAGAGCAGAGAGAGGGGGATTCACGGAGGAGTTTTTTAACCAGCTAGGAATGTCTGAATGTACCGCCGGGTCTGTCACTCAGAGGACAGGAGGGGGAACACCAGCTCTGAACTGACATCCACACATTCAGCCATTTTCTCACTCAAACCTCAAACCTCAGCGCCCGCTCTCTGCCAGGTACTCGACTTGAATTGACAGTATTGTCGCCCTCTCCTCCTTTTTAGAGCGATTTATTCTTTTTTCCCTTAAACCTTCTCTGACAGCATGACTTCGGCTCAGGGCTGTCAATAGATTCAAATATTTAACTGTGATTAATCACACATTTGTATCGAATGTACCTTAAAGGGAGATTTGTCAAGTATTTAATACTCTTAACAACATGGGAGTGGGCAACTATGCTTGCTTTATGCAAATGTATTAATATATTTATTATTGGAAATCAATTATCAACACAAAACAATGACAGATATTGTCCAGAAACCCTCACAGGTACTGCATTTAGCATAAAACAATATGCTCAAATCATAACATGGCAAACTGCAGCCCAACAGACAACAACAGCTGTCAGTGTGTCAGTGTGCTGACTTGACTATGACTTGCCCCAAACTGCATGTGATTATCATAAAGTGGGCATGTCAGTAAAGGGGAGACTCGTGGGTACCCAGAGAACCCATTTACATTCACATATCTTGAGGTCAGAGGTCAGGGGACCCCTTTGACAGTTTTTCCTTGTCAAAATTTAGTGTAAGTTTGGAGCGTTATTTAACCTCCTTCACGACAAGCTAGTATGACATGGTTGGTACCAATGGATTCCTTAGGTTTTATACTTTCATATGAGGCCAGCGTTATTAGCGCGTTAACTTTGACATCCCTACTATAAATACTTTTGTTTTGTAAATACTTCTGCTGTCCACCTGTGGTAAATAAAAACAAACAAAAAAATCCTAATTGAATTGGAGAAATTGTCTCCAAGTATATTGAACAGTTTTTTTCTCTGTGCGCAAGAGATGATGATGAGAGATGATACACACTGTGATCTTCTTCTTGTGCATGTTTAACCTTTTGTATTCAATTCAGACATGTTGAAAGTGAAATGAAAATGTTCCTGGGTTCGGTCTTGTAAGATTTCTATGTAAAAGTGACTCACATACTTATCAAGATGTGAGACACACATGTTCCATCATCAGATTAATGAGGTGCATGTCTTTCACCGTTCTATTAATCTGTCTCTGTCGACCCCACTATTTTCCGACGTTACCGTCTTAATAATCTCAACTTTCCCTGTTTTGTACTTTGTCCTGTGTGTGTGTGTGTGTCAGCTCTTCTTTTACCGGTCTCACTGAGCTTTTCTCCCACCAGAATGCTTCTCTGCCCTCCTTCGTCTTGTTACCCCTCCCTGCACACTCGTAGGAGGTTCCAGCAGTAGGACACAAGGAACAGCACCTGCAGACCGAGACTCATGCTGCTCTGTTTCCCTGGCAACCCCTACATCGGGCTTTGCGTGTGCAAACCATTAAGCAATGCCAGCTCTGCATACACACACACAGCTGCACACACACACAGAAAAGCGCCCCCTCACAACATCCCTTTTAAGGGTTTCCGGCTTGCAGACGTTCGCTTTTTTTTTTTTTTTAGTTTTTCCAAACCTTTTTTTTTTTTATTTAATTTTTTTAAACTCCTGCAGCTTAACTGGCGTCACATTTTCCCCACAATCATAAAAAAGGACCCCCTGAGTATCAGCAGCCCCTCGCCGAACAGAGGCAGGTTTTGTTGGGGCATTTCTCTGCAGATGACATACATCCTCCTCAGTGCGTATAGGGAGCTCTCCGCCCCCTCTATGTGTCATGAGCACATCTCCAAATAATGTGACGTCCAGGCTCGGCGTCGCTCCTGCGTCGCCACCGCCAGGAGAATTTCTTCCACTATTCTGGGTCTCTGTGCTGACGTGCACAGAGGCAAATCCTGCCGGCCCCCCCAACCTGTTTTTTTTTTTTCCCTCCTCGTCATTCCCGCTCAGACGCTCACCTTTCTGAGTTGCCAACATCAATGCTGCTCAACAAAAGTTTCCAGGAAGTGGCTCCGCGGGCCACAAAAGCTCACCTGTGGAGGGGAAAGGTACTAACAAGTTGGAGAAGGTCACCGTTCGTTAGCTCCAATTTGACTCGGCTTGCCTGAGCCCTTCACCGACGCTCCGGTTTGAAAAGTTTAATCCCAATAATTTGATTGATTGGGCAGCAGTCCTCGTTACTGACACATGATGAAGACACACACGAGGCTGTAAACAGTCAGGTCACCTGTCTTCAGGGGGTCGTACGTAAATGGCTCACACACCTGCCTCGGCTGTGGACGTCTGAGCAGCGGCAGGTAAACGGGCTTTGGCAGGCCGTTAATGAATGATGGCTTGAACATTTTTGTCTCACAAGAAAATGCATCTCTGCCTCCACACAGCGACGCTCGCAGCACAGGATGGGAAGGCGCACCAGTAAACGGATGGAGGAACACGAACACATGCATTCACACACACACGCAAGACCTTTTCTGTACAAGCAGGCGGGTGGTGTTGGCTGTGGTATTAGTCACCAACGTCTGGTAAACAGGCAGACTTTGACAGACATTCAAACTGAGAGTCTGCACAGCGAATGGTTTTAGGTGAGGTGGGAGGAAGAAAGTGGGAGTGAAGTGAAATCATTTCTTTGTGTGATAGTAAACTGAAGAGCTTTAGTCTATACAATTATTTAAAATGTTGTTTTGTCCAACCAACACCAACAGTCTAAAAAATAAATGATTGATTAAGAAAATAATCGCTGGTTGCAGGTTTGAGCAAAATACATTTTAGCAGCTTTGGTTAACTCGAAAGCATCATGTGGTCACTGCAGAGGAGTCGACATGTAATAATTAGGGCTGTCGACCGATTCAAATATTTAATCACAATTAAACGTATGATTGTCCATAGTTAATCGTAAATTAATCGCACATTTTTATTTGTTCAAAATCAACCTTAAAGGGAGATTTGTCAAGTATTTAATACTCTTATCAACATGGGAGTGGACAATTATGTTTGCTTTATGCAAATGTATGTATATATTTATTATTGGAAATCAATTAACAACACAAAACAATGACACATATTGTCCAGAAACCCTCACAGGTACTGCATTTAGCAAGAATGTGCTCAAATCATAACATGGCAAACTGCAGCCCAACAGACAACAACAGCTGTCAGTGTGTCAGTGTGCTGACTTGACTATGACTTGCCCCAAACTGCATGTGATTATCATAAAGTGGGCATGTCTGTAAAGGGGAGACTCGTGGGTACCCAGAGAACCCATTTACATTCACATATCTTGAGGTCAGAGGTCAAGGGACCCCTTTGAAAATGGCCATGACAGTTTTTCCTCGCCAAAATTTAGCAAAAGTTTGGAGCGTTATTTAGCCTCCTTTGTATGACATGGTTGGTACAAATGAAACGCTCCATTTTAGCGCAGTTCAACGGAATTGCAACGGAATTGTGTTGCTCGGCAACAGCTTGGGTATAGTATGTGTACGTCCTGTCAGCTGACGTCATTCACATACACTGCAACAGGACATAAACTGGGACACATTTGGAATGTTTATTGTTAAAACTGTGAAATTGTCTAATTATTGTAGATTTGTGACATCACAAAGTTACAGAAATCCTGACGACTCGTTTAAAAGGAACAGTGTTTATTTCTCCATGGTTTGAATGTTTTTATATTTTTATTTAGATATGGCACTTAAACCTGCTTTATAACATAAAAGCCATGAAAATCTCACTTTTTACAATATGAGACCTTTAAGTAAAAGTATAAATACTCTGTTTCAAGTAAAAAGTCACATTTACAATTTTATTTAAATAAAAGCAAACAAGTATTAGCATTAAACTATGCTTAAAGTACCAAAATGAAAAGTACTCAGCTCCATCACATTTTATGGTTTGTCTAACCAAAACTCCAAAACCCCAAAATATTAAATGTATTATAAAGTAAGACTTTAACAACATGTAACTGTCTAAGATCTTGCTTTAAAACTGACTTAAATCATTAAAATGTTGATTATTTTTAATTAATTTTCCAACAATCAG
Source organism: Sebastiscus tertius (assembly GCA_916701665.1). NCBI lineage: Eukaryota > Metazoa > Chordata > Actinopteri > Perciformes > Sebastidae > Sebastiscus > Sebastiscus tertius. The sequence goes on along the minus strand of CAKAOH010041833.1, from coordinate 17,097 downwards.
ATTAATGAATTGATTAATTATTGCAGCTCTGATTCTTATAATTCATTAGAAAATAAATACAAGGTGTGTTGTCTCTTCAGCACCTAATTAAGTGATTAATGGGCCATTTCCTATTAAATAAAAAAATTATATTTCTTAATTTAATTCTACTTCATTAATTGTATTTACAGGGAGCACTGGCAGATACAAACATCAACAAGCTGCCGTCTGAAATCCTCGCAAATTAGCCAACCCACAAATTGGTTTCCTCTAAACCAGATGTTACCAGGTGTTGGGGAGGTCCCTCTCTTCACCACCGTGGTGTACTAGTCACCCTAAGGGCTGACTTGCCACAGAGCGACGGCCCTCCGCTTAGCAAAAGGCCCGATGGGATGAAAAACACCGCCATTAGTGAGATACACCTCATAATTAAGAGTTCACACAAAATGGAAAAAGGGCACAAGTCTCTGATAATCACATTTTCCATCGTCTAAAATGCATTTTGCAGAAGGTCTGAACCATTAAATTGAAAAAGGATTTAAGCATATGCTTTTATTCCTCCGTTAATAAGAAGGAATAGACATTATCCCACATTTCGGGATGGCAAAGTGAGCTTTTTTTTCACTGTATTCAATTTCATTCACACAAAATATGGCCATAAAAATTCCTCCCCGCCCCGTCCCAGGCTTGCCTCTCTGTCAAAGTGAAAGCTTCTCCGAGGTTACCACTAATTCAAACAGACATCCCTGAACCGGTTTCAGCCCGTCTGTTGTAGTTACTGTTGCTAAAACCCTGGTTTATTCCTGCCTCTGGGAGAGAAGTTCCCTTTGTGTGAATCTCGCTGCGTTCGAACACACTGTAATTTGAAGGGACCGTACGGAAACACTGGTTTGGCTGCCTGAGCATGACACAACATGTAAAAATCCATTCGCTCGGGCCAACATGTTAACCCTTTCTCTGCACCTCTGAGGCAAACACTTAACAAAATGTGTTTTATAATAGTCCTGTGATAGGCTGCCGGGTTCAATGAGAATAAATTGATTCACAATGGCAATTTTTTTTGCACTTTTTTGTAAATAAGGCAACAGAGTGCATAAAGAAAAGCATCAAAATAGACTAATAGAGCTTGTTTATGAAAAACATAAGTTCCTGGGGAGGATCCCTGGACCCCCCACGGAGGTCTGGGCTAAGCCGTGAAATGATTAACTAGCTCCTGACCTTCTGTCATTTTGGCCCCCGGGCAAAGCAAGTTGTTTATCCCTGGTCTGCACATCACAATAAAGTCATGCTCATTACCTCACACAACTTTTTATGTAAGGAAATCTAAACTGTAATCACTTCTCCATTTCTCAAAAGAGGATAAAATCCTTTTTGGATATATTTGTGTACAGAGTCTAAGTTTCAGGGCGTTTTCCACGGCAACGGTTGATTGGTATTTGAGGGCCGGTGTTGCTAGGAGATGCGGAAGCTATCGAGCTAGGCTAACTAGCTTATACTCGGAAAGTGGTGGGAGAAGTAAAAGAACTTAAAATTACCAATACCACAGTGCAGAACTACTCTGTTCCAAGTAAAAGTCCTGCATTTAAAATGTTACTTAAGTAAAAGTACAAAAGTATTAGCATCAACAGGTACTCACAATGCAGATTGGCCCATTTCAGAATAATAAATATTATATTACTGGATTATATATACTTTATATACTGCTGGTTAACTTGTATAATAATATAGTTTATTTATTGATTAGATTTTGTATTGTTAATCAGAATCTGCAAAATAAGTTAAGTTATCAAATAAATGTAATGAATTAAAACAAATACAATATTTCCTTCCAAATTGTAGTGGAGAAGAAGTAAAGTAGCAGAAAATGGAAATACTTAAGTAAAGTGCAAGTACCTAAAAATTGTCCGGACATTAGCCCAGAATTCAAATCACACGACACAGCGTGACGTACAAAGTAACATACATTGTAGCGTACATTGTAGCGTACATTGTAGCGTACATTGTAGCGTACGATGTGGCATACAATGTAGCGTAAAAGTACCGTACAAAGTAGCTTACAAAGTTATGTACAAAGTAACCTACAAAGTAACCTACAATGTAACGTACAAAGTAACGTACAAAGTAACGTACAAAGTAGCGTACAAAGTAGCGTACAAAGTAGCGTACAAAGTAGCGTACGGAATCACAAAGTAACGTAGGCAGTGCTGAGGTCACAGTTGGGACAAGCAAACAGCTAAAAGACCTGTGTGTCCACTTGAATTAAAATGTCATTACGAATAACTTTCAGCGGCTGCAGAGACAGACATTACACCAAATCAAAACTAATTTTACAGTCAGAACAGAAACTTTAGGGGACATTGTGTCTGCAGGAAGATAAAGAAAACTTTAATGTCTTTCTTTTCGGTAAAAGTTTTGACCTAATAAGTACAGAAGTCATAAACATCATGAATATATATTAGCAAAACTAATTTTACATAGAGCTCATGATGTACTGTTTTCTACAAAGCCAATGGTTGCAGAAGCAGGTGTGTGGTATGCAGGAGACCCTGACTGTGGGTCTGACAGGGAGGTTAAAAGGGATTGGGAAGGAACTTCAGGTTAAAGAGGGAGCACAAGGCCGGGGCAAAGAGCTGACAGGAGAACCATCACAAACATCTCTGACCTTCATTTTGAGACACTTCTGAGGGTTAAAATAAATGAGGCTCAAAGCCTGACTCACACTGCAGCTTTAAAAGCAACAAACAAGCAAGTCTGTGTCCGTCCGGCGTCGGACCATCTCTGGGTTATCGTATAACTCTGATTAGCGCAGTTTATTCTGACCCTGGATATTTAACCACAGTCAGCGCTGAGGTCAGAGGCACAGTTGATCATTAACAGGAAACTGTTGTCAGTTTGTTGTAAATTACTGAGGCGGTGAAAAACGACATGGAAATCTGAACTGTCTTCATCCTTTCACATTTTGGCTCGTGAAGGCAATTTTGCGCCTGCTTAAAGCCCAATAAATCCGCCAAGCATTAATCAGCCATCACAGTTAATGTAATAAAACACACTAACTTTATTTCTGAGCATAAACATCCTTGTCAGCGCAGTGAAAGATGTCGGAGGGACGAGAAACTCCGTCTTCGTCTCCCTGCATCGGCTTTATAGGGTAAACATTTTCCACCTTGTTAAATGTACCACCTTTCACTGCCGTTGTTCACCATTTATCACGCAGCATGTTCTCCACTAAAGACCTGTTGGGCCCTGGTGCGAGGAGCCTTTTTATAAGACGGGAGGAATGCAAGAGTCAGTTCTATAAACACTGGTGTTGCTAACAAGTCTGGGCATTTTCAGGGGCACTTTGAAACCCAAACGCCACACACACAGATGACAAACAGCACGTACCGTCTGGATGAAGACACCAGTGGCGGAAGAATTATTCAGATCCTTTACTTAAGGATAAGTACTAATACCACACTGTGAAAATAATCCACTGCAAAGTAAAAGTCATGCATTCAAAACCCTACTAAAGTAAAAGTATTATCAGCAAAATGAACTAAAAGGAAAAGCATTCATTGTGAAGTAAAATGTTCCCCGTCAGTGTTTCACTATCATATTTGATGTTTCTGGATTAATATTACAGCTGCATTAAAGTATATGTTGCTTTTTACTGCTGTAGAGGTTTAAAGGGGACATGTCATGCTCATTTCCAGGTTCATAGTTGTATTTTGGGTTTCTACTAGAACATGTTTACATTCTTTAATGTTCAAAAAACACTTTATTTTTCTCATCCTGTCTGTCTGAAAATACCTGCATTCACCCTCTGTCTGAAACGCTCCGTTTAGTGCCTGTCTCTTTAAGACCCCCCCTCCCGAAAAAGCCCAGTCTGCTCTGATTGGCTCGTAAGAAAGAAATATGTTGCACCTTTGCAAAGTTAGTTTGCAAGCTGAGTAGAGAAGCAAAGAGACAAAACTCTGGTGTTTCTTTTTTTTTTACAACAGCCGCTGCCGCTATTTTGGACTGAAAACACTTATTATATTCATAATATTTTATTGATCGATACAGGACATTTCGGTAGAATATGAAAATAGAATAGAAATAATTTTGTTTTACTTTTGTACGGCACTTTTTTGGCGGACGTTCTACTGGCGTCAGGGGGTCGCTTTCAGTCGAAAATGTTCTTTGGGTATATTCTAATGAGCCTGCATGTGACATAGGAAGGGGAGCCAGATCTGAATGGCTTGTTGAATCCCATGTTTTCTGCTCCAGGCAGCCAGAGCAGGAATTTCCCCAGCGGCCACGGTGGCCATGGCCGTCGAGGCCCCTACTGTCTGGCCTTGATGCCCTTCTGAAAATCGTATGCCTTGCGGCCACGGTGGCCTTGACGCACCGCCCACACTGCCCCAGCTGATTTGGCTGTTTTCTCCTCTGCCTCTTTCCTGTCATGGTTTTTAGACACCAGTGTCTTTTGTTGAGAATTCTTACTGGGCAACACCAAGTGAAACACAGCGCATATAATCAGTGGTGGTTTCGATTTCGAGCCTGGTATGAACCGCTGAAAATTATGCTCATAGTTTGACACCTAAACAAAGCCACAAATCTTTGAGCCATGTTGTTCTTAACTGGACTTTTAATGGTCTGTATGTTACAGCACAACAAAGTAGAACATAACAACATTACATTAGTTATTATTATTTTCTGAAATAATATATAATATAATGATAATATGTATTTATTTCACTGAGAGTTATATCATGTATTAAAAATAAAATCATCCTTAACCCTTAAGTTAAATTAATTATTTGTATGTTTTATTTGACGGCCTTGCTTCGGCCTAAAAAGTCAGAAAAATAGTCTTTTTTGCAGCTTTGTGACGATGCGTTTTCAGCTGATCCAAGAAGCTTTTTAAATAGTTTATTAAGCTGAAGAAGTAGGGGGATTTTCTCAACCCACACAGAAGGCTTTATCCTTTCATTTATCACAAACTTGCAAAATCAACACATCTGGAGATACATGGTTTTCACTGGACCGGAAGGGGATGAAAAACTGTAATCTGGAAAGTAACTAAAGCTGTTAAATAAGTGTAGTGGAGTAAAAAGTACAATATTTGTCTCTGAGATGTAGTGGAGTAGAAGGATAAAATGGAAAGTAAAGTATTAATTACATTTCACCACTGGAAGACACAAACAGCAGAAGAAGAAAGAAAAAACGACTACAGACACTAACTGTATAAAGAGAAAGAGAGAGAAAGAGAGAGAGAGAGAGAGAGAGAGAGAGAGAGAGAGAGAGTGAAAGCAGCAGAAAGGTTAATGAACTGCACTCATTTCCAAAGCGGTGGGTTTTAACTTCGGGTCACATTTTTCCGTTGCAACCAACTAGGCCACACATCCTACAGCAGCACGCTGCACAGCACCGACTTCATTTGAATTTAAAGCACTGCATGGGAATTTGTCAACATACAGTAGTTCCAGGTGCGCACCACAACAAGTAACAACTATTTAATGCATTTAAAGCTGGAGTAGGTATGTTGGAACAAATATGATTTAAAAAAGTTATTTATATAAAACGGTCAATATATCCTGACATTAGTGCATGAGACAGGTAATCTGAAAAACCTCCTCTGTGTCCTCCGGTGCTCCTAACGGCATCTGCAAAATTTCCCAGACCGGAGGAAAACAACCAATCTAAGCCGAGCTGAAGCCTTGCCGTCTCTGAGCAGCTGTCAATCACTCGCAAACTCCGATCAAACGGTCAAACTAGGCAGCGCTGATCAAATATGAATCAATACTCTGTTACTGTAATGTCTATTACTCACCTCAAATGTTTTCAGAAACATCTTGTAGTGTACTGTTTAGCTGTAAAATGAGAAAGCTTGTGACCCTGCAGCCAAGTTGAGATCATTTGAGGAAATACCAAGCACCGCCCACCAGCCGGAGCACACTCTCTCACTTCTAATAAACAGGGCTGTCAATCGATTATAATATTTAATCGTGATCGGCAACAACAGCTGTCAGTGTGTCAGTGTGCTGACTTGACTATGACTTACCCCAAAACTGCATGTGATTATCATAAAGTGGGCATGTCTGTAAAGGGGAGACTCGTGGGTACCCAGAGAACCCATTTTAAAATGGCCATGCCAGTTTTTCCTCATCAAAATATAGCGCAAGTTTAGAGCGTTATCTAGCCTCCTTCACTACAAGCTAGTATGACATGGTTGGTATCAGTTG
>CAKAOH010041831.1:0-175960 GCA_916701665.1 Sebastiscus tertius | reverse complement strand
GCAATTAATTGTGATTAAATATTTTTCATGGATTGACAGCCCTATTTGCAACAGCAAGAATTTGTCTCAACACAATGAAAACATGTTGTTAAGTAACATTACATACAAAATGTTGACAGCCTAATGAATTTGTCAGTAAAATGTTCATTGACAACGTATTTCATTTGTTTTCCCTTCAGTATCCATTCTTGCTAAATGACATCCACTCGTACCTGCTACAACATTATTGAACTTTATGTTGAGGTACTCACAGCGCTCGGTAAAGGTTAGGGAATGATTGTGGTCTTGTTTGATACAGAAAAAGTCTGCAGGGGAAAGGCCTGCTGACTTTACTTGTCTTGGTCTTGAGTTTTTGTTCAATTTCCTGTTTTATTTTGAAAGTTACTCTCCTCACAAGTCATGTTTGGTTTTACTTCCTGTCTTTGTGTGTGTTCCCGCCTATTTTTTTTTTTTGCCACACCTGTGTTTCATTAGTTAATTAGTGCCTTGTCTATTTAGTCTTTTTTGCTTCCCTATCCTTGTGTCATTTCGTCATCTGACCTTGTGGTCCAGCCTGTTCAAGAAAGTTAGTTTCAAGTGTTTCAGTGTCCTTGGTCTGTTTTTAGACTGTTAGTATATACACCATTACATCATTTAACACCACATGCTGCTACCTTGTCAGTGCTCTCTGCGTCTGACTCCAAACCTGCTATTCCTGAACTGTGACTGAGATGGGACAATAACAGAGGCCTCCTGCGTGAAAGTCCTGTGTTTGTTTTACCCATCCGCCCCATCATCCTCCCTACGTCCCTTTGTCACTCTTAATACTACAGCTGACTTCCTCCTTTGCTCCTTTACTAACAATACATGTGAATATGGGTTATACTTACTGCTTGCACAGATGATCTATACAGATGTTTTGAGGTCTGCTCTGTGGGGTACAAAAAGGAGGTTTCTTACCTCAGTGTAACTGAGAAAACAATTTAGTACAATAGCAAACTAGTTTAGGACACAGGGTTGTATTGAGATGGGACACTGAACGAATCCGCCTTTCTTTTACCAAACTGACAAGCTGAAACAGATTGAGTGATAATATACCAGCTCTCAGTTGGGGACCAAGATCTGCATTTATTACATAAAGTATAATACAACATAATAAATCTGTAGCATATTCATATTTTATTCTCAAATGTTCACTGTTTGTGTTCAGTCTATACATCCACTGTTCTTTACTACCACTATTAAATGATCTATAAAATCAATTCGCTCCAATTATATCTATATGCCACAACAGGAAAAATATCTTACTTTTAATAGTCTTGTCTGCAGCTGCTAGTTTGCCATATTCTGTGACTGTGAGACATTAACTGAACCTTACAGGATTCAGTCATATGACAGAGATGCTGCGGTGCGAGTCAAAATCCATTTGGCTGCGATTCAGTGGAAAATGCCAGGATATCGAATCAGATTAATCTAATGAGGAACATTACGAGGGAAAACATTCACACTGTTCTTGGCTGCAAACATATAAACATGTTGGCTATATTAATTCATTTCTCAACCTGCTTCAACTTTTTAATGTACTTGATAGGAGTCAAAATGTTAATAATTATGTGTACCCCCTAAAGCTGCTGTAAAAACAACTATTACAGCGGCACAGATTTCACAAAGGTACAAGCTTATTCTTTTGTCACGGCTCGCATTAGCATTCTTCATTAGATATGGAAGATATGGAAAAATAAATCAATTCAACAGCATTCTCCACATTAGGAAGGTGCTTCTGCTGCCTGCTGCCTCATGGGAACAAGTGAGATGATGGCTGCAAATTAATTTGTGACACTCTGAATTGATTTTCTAATCCCGCATGGTATTTGATAAATAACCCTTCAGAAAACGAACACCTCAGACGATAAATACAGTTATTATCTCTTGGAGGGATAATTAGTGCTTCCTGCTAAGACGGAGCACCCTTGGTCCTCTGCTGCATCGCTGCAACCCCAAACGTAACACAACTAATAAAAGTTACATTATTCAATGATCCACAAACAAAGGGAACATTATATTATTTCGGCTTCAGGTGGCGCTGGGCCTCTGGTCACAGGTGGCGCGAGAGACAGACGTGTAAACAGCAGCAGCTTTCCCGCAAGGTAGTAAAGTATTAAAAGTAATATTTAGACAATTATGAAGTGTGGTTTTTAGTGAAGTTATTAAACTCACCTGAGGGCACGTATTGACAATTAAATATGTTTTGAATGTTGTTATTTGACCAGTTTTCTATGCCTCTGCACTCACATTAATTGACTTATTTATGATGACATATTGTCCCTATTTTAATTGAGAAATTGTTTGTTATTGTTTATCTGTTGGCAATGAAAGTTTGACGTGAAACCATATTTAATAGTCCCACTAACTTTCCTAGTTTTGTGAAGTCCCTAAGGGGCGTTCAGGGACCACCAAGTGGTCTTTTAAGTGGTTCAGTGGGGCATCAGCAGAAAATATGAGTCACATTTCAATTTTATTCATAGTAAGTACGAGATTGAAGCTGTATGAGTGTTTGTAGTCATGCTAGTGGTGTGGCTCAAGGGACGACAATGTTGGTTGGTCCACCACTTTGGTCAAGACTGATATCTCAACAGCTACTGGATTGATTGTCTTGACATTTTGTACAGATATTCATGGTCCCCATGGGATGTATCCTAATGACTTTGATGATCCCCTGAGTTCTCCTCTAGCGCCACCATGAGGTTGACATTTGCGGTTTTAAATGAAGTATCTGAAATATCTTTAGTCCCCCCCCCCTCAGGATGAGTTGTAATAAATGTCAGGCTTTTCTCGTTGTAGTTGAGAATAAAAACAAATAAATAAAAGCAGTGATAAAAACAGGAATGGCAGCAAAAGATAAAATTAGTTAACTTTAATTTAAATTTACAAATGTACACATGTACAATTTGCAGAGGTAGATGTTGATAAATAGATGTTAAACAAATACTAGACTAGTTCCATGTATCTTTAATACATGCAAATTAAATCAGCCTCAGCTATACTTTGTATTTAATGCTAATTAGCAAACATAAGCATGCTAAACCCACGGATATATTAAAAGAACAGGATACCGGATGCAAAGATGCCGCCTACTCAGTTGAATGAAAATTGTTTGCTCACTGCATAAGGCCCAAAAAGTTCTCTGGCTTCTGGATTTGTTTCCACATTGTGCGATCCACTGCACTTGTGCATCTGTGTTTAACACTGATGCCCATCGACTTTACATCGGGATGACAAAAACTAATAATTTACCTTGTTTACAGTTGGAGGTGTGCTGTCAACGGTGTTACAGACGTCTCTGTTTTAATGGTGGTTTATGGTGAAAAAAATGCTTTTTTTGAGAATGAGATTGAGATTTTTTTTTTGTTACAGTACCACGAGTGGCCACTGGGACTATTGTGCCATGTCAGAAGACAAAAGTTAACCAAAGACGGGGTGAAAAGCCTGCTGTTATAGAGAGGGCGAGAGGCAAATAATCATTAAAAAAATTGCACATATGTTCAGGTAGTCTCTCCTGGAAGACTTTCATGGTGTTGCATTTGGTTGTCCACACATAAGCGACAGAAATAGTTGTATAAAGTAATGAAAAAATAGAGCTACAATGAAAAAAGAGAGCTTGAGAGAGAATTCAAACCCTGCCAATCTCACCTGTTGCAGAAATTGTTGTACACAGCCCCCCGGAAGGTGTTTCCCAGGCAGTTTGACCGTCCAACAAGCACTTCTGATGGAGCACACTGGCCCCTTAAGCAGTAGCCTCACAAAGAAGACTCTTGGTGTTGTTTTTTGATTATTATCTCTCTCCAGTGTTATCTCTGCACCTGCAGCCGAAGCAGCGACCAGGTTCCAACTAAATGATCAAAACTCTGCAAAATGTCCTCATATAGTCTCATAGGTCTAATGTGGCTCCATTCACAGGTTCTTGATATAAAAAGGTTTGAGTACCCCTAGAGTAAAGTGTGTGGACTCCTTCTAGCTCCATTTTAAAAATTCATAGAAAAAAAAAGTTCAATTTTGCCAGTTTCGACACGCTGAGATTTAGTCTTTTCGATCCACTCCGCAAAATAATACTTATCATTCTGGTAAGGACTTTTGCCATAACGCCAAATTAGTGTGTCTGATGCCTCCCCATCACGGCCGACTATTCTTTTACTCTCTGTGTTCTGCAAAGTAGGAGGCAGAGAGGCTGTGAGGGGCTTTGTCCAAGTGGAATGGAGCCTCACTGACAGTATGGCATTCACTCTAAATGTAAATGAGAGGGTTTTAGGAGTGTGGTGGTCAGGTAACATACGCCTACAGTGGAACGTGCTCCTTTAGTCTGGTCTCAAAGACGACAAATGATGTTACCAAGCAGGCAGGAGGCCTGCCGATTGCCATCACACTCTAATGTCATACACGGTGGTATGGAGGAGGGGGGAGCACATGCATTTGGGTGCAGGGACACTTGAGTACACAGAGGCAAACAATGAAGCAAAGTAGTTATGTACACATTCGCAAATATACCTACAAAGACAAAATTGGCATAATCCCACTACCACAGAGTCATGAGATTAAAACACAGCCAGACTACTAGTATCTTCAGATCACAGCAGGCAGGTAAGAGAGAGCAGCTGCTTATTCCTGTTTTGGTTAAAACCACCATCCCCAACCGCTGACTATTTTCTCTACTGCATCACATATACACATCACAACACCCTTTTATCAGTTTTTTATTTCTTTAATGGCTTGGTTGGTCGGTTGGCTCGCTTTTTGAGTATTTTATCTTTGCGTTTGCATTCTTAATTATTCACAAAAAACAAATTGAAATGACCTGGTGAATCCATTAGAAAGACACTGTCCCTTAAAATAAAGCCACTTCAGGATGCTCCTATTTTGTGCGCTCTTCAAAAAGAAACCTTGCATTATATTGACTTAAATTAAAGAAATATTGCATTATATTGACTTAAATTAAAGGAACATAGCGTTATAAAAAATGTCAGTATAACTCTGAAAAAATAATAAAAGACATTGTATTGTATATTGCGTCTCCATTATTCTATGTGGAGAAACAATTTTCCAAAGAATCTATTTAAGGCTGTCTGTCTGTTTCTCAGGTGTTCATCAAGAAGCATGTTTCTATTGACTTGTGAAAAATCAAGCTTACATAATATAGCACTACAACTCAAGGTAAAAGCAAGGATTATATCTATAAACATTCTAGATATTGTTTTTGAACGTTAAGCTGCTGGTGGTTAAGCTCCAGATCTAGTTAAAATTCAAATTATGTAATTTATTGCATTTCAGCCTTGATTGCAACTAAATAACATAAAAAAGTATAATACATTGGGCGTCATTATATGTCTCTCTGTTAAGAGAAAAAATAAAAGAAGTCAACTCCAGATGCACCAATCATTCTTAACCATCCAAATCTGCTCTTACCCAGGTTTGCTGAATGATGAATCCCACTTGATCATGAATTGGAGGCGAGTGGCTGATTGTTTATTATTAGCATAGGTGACACCCCTAACACTAGGTGTTGTGCCCTGTACAAATACTCGATCACATGCCCAAGAATTGGAGAGATGCCACCAAAAGGCTGTAAGAAGAAGAAGAACTTCAGCAGTAGTGAAATTGAGGTACTACTGTTAAATAAACAAAATAGACATGTGATTTTCCAGAGCTCCAGATGTGGCATTACAGGAAAATCAAAAAGCATCAAGGAGCAGCAAATCTGCTGCAACAACACGGTCCTGCAACCGTGGGTTGGTAACCGCTGTATAAGCGCCGTGCAGTGCTGCAGCAATTAGCTAGCCAGTGGAACACGCACACGACTTCCATTCACATGATGGGTATTGAATGAAATACTTTATTGGTATCGATATCACTTTAAGGGTACTGGTATTGGTACTGGCATCGTCATTTTTTAAACAATATCGAGCCCCAGTTTTTATAGTCTTGATTGTGATCAATGGACCAATAGTAATCTTTAATAATCCAATCATTATAAGTACTCTAAAACATATAATAATATTTTATTATATGATATCCATGCATTTTTAATGTTGCTCAAATTTAAAATGTATGTATCCTTGCATTGGACAAACAATTTGTGGACTGAAAACAATCCCAGTAATCAATGGGTACCAAAATGAATTGTGGATACGGACATAAATAAGTGGGAATTTGTTCTCATATTGCTTTGTGCATGAGGCCCTATGTCTGTTGTCTAGACAGAGCTGGCAGTAAGTTAGTTCATCAGGTAATTAAAGTTATTCTTAACCTTAGTATTCCATTATTTTCTGTCACCTTTTTGGAAAGATGGTGTCATCATTCTTGCAAGATCCTAATTCCGACAAAGATGCTGCATTCAAATGATAAGTGGAAGAAGTGGGGCTATAGAGAGAGAGCAGTGTGGGGGATCACAGAACTGTACAGTTTAAATTACGGTAAGGAGTCATTTCTTTATTGTACTCATTGAAACACGTGGCAGCTTTGTGAACAGACGATCCTTTTAGAGTCAGTGTGATGGCATGTCATTGTACGAATGGAAAATATATGCTCTCTGCTCCTAATGACAGGGTAGTAATATGAGTGTTTACTGTATTTGCACATTTATCTGCAATTTATTTCTAATAATCCTATATTTGGTAGCAGAAATGCCATTTACTGTTATGACCTCCTATTTATCCAGTTTCTGTACTTGCTTATTTCTATTCTACAAAGGAAACACCCTGGACAGATCACCTGTCTATCACAGAGTTAACAGACAGACAAACATGTTCAAACTCTAGTTTAGAGTTTCCAGGTCTTACATGCATGTTTTGGGGCTGTGGGAAGAAACCAGAGAACCCGGTCGCACAGGGAGTTCACACAAACTCCACACAGGAAGACTGCAGCCAGCCGATGAGGCTCTCTGGCAAATTCCATCTCTTGCTACATACCACAGACCAAACTTGTTGAACTTGGAGGAACTTTGTATGAAAATGGCCAGAGGAGCTCACCTTCACAATAACATATCCACATAAAACAAGTCTTTCTCTGTTTTTTTTTCATTTGCATTAGCTAATTAGTATACAATAAATCAGTTCAGGCGGCATGCTATCAATGTTTTGGTGTTAACAGCTACACAACTAGACTAGCTTTTTTTCTTCCAGAGTCGAAATAGATGTATGGTCATACATCATACATTACTCTAAATAGGAATATTTTTGAATTAGAAGCAGATTTAAATACATATTGATAGCTAATTAGGAGTCAATTAAGTTGAGCTTGACTTTTTTTTTTGCTTTCATTTTTTTTTTTAAATCTTGCATATGTAAATAGACAATTACAAAAAGCCAAAATAGACAATGATGTCACTAATATGCAAATTAGTGTGTTACATCATCTAGCAACATTCAGTGACTTTCGCACAGGCTTTAGCCACTTTCCATTGCAAATAATTGGCAACAATTAGTTGGTTGGCTAGCTGGGACTCTTTGACCTAGCAAGCTAGAGGTCTACCAAAGAGTATAGAAGCAAAGAGACGAAACTCTGTTGTTTTTTTTTACAATAGCAGCTGCTGCCATTTTGGACTGAAAATGCTTATTATATTTAGTTCAACACAGGCTATTTTGGTAGATTATGACAATAGAATATAAATAATTTTGTTTAACTTTTGTATGGCACTTTTTAGGCGGATGTTTTACTGGCGTCTAGTAGTCACAGTCAGTCCAAAATGGTAGAAGTGTGTCTTTGCTGCTGGGCGCCGATGTTGCAATGGAACGAGCAATTGACTTTCACTTCTTGGCAATATACGTTCTTTGGTAATACTAGCACTGCCACTAGCAAGCTAATCTGCTAGCATATTTAGTTGTGGCTTACCACTAGGCATTATTACAATGTTATCTTCTAGGCCACACTGGGTGTGGGTTTGACAGTGATGTTTTACCCAATGTGTGGGTCTGTCACAAAAGACTTTCATCAGCTTTTTTCATAATGTCTGGATCCAAACTCTAAACATTCAGATGAGGAGGGCACAGCTCAATGCCATTGTAGTAAATGACAAAAAAGCACAAGGGTAACTAATGATAACTGATGACTCAGTTCTATTCAAGTGTCCCAGTGAACTTACTGGTAGTGACAGTGAGCCAGCATGCACAATACCAGGACCCTGAAACCAACTCAGTCATCATTCATTATATTATTTACACCTGTGCTTTTCATAAAATATATTCACTGAAAAAGGCCTATTGATTGTAGTCCCTCTGTCGACTAGCTATATAGCTGCTATAGTTTAGCTAAGGTGAAAAATAAATGCAGCAAATTATACTGTAAATTCTATGTCTAATTGTTGATGATAAAGATTATGAACGTCAATAAATAAAGTGTTGAGACGTCACTCTGTAGTATGACATCATAGCCTGCAACACCCCATCCACTGTGGGGAACACGGTGATGATTGTGTTTGCACCAATGGTAACGTGACCGTGACTTCAGCCTGAAATTTCAAAGGTAAAAAAAAGTATGTACGTTTTGCAGACAGTTCCAGAGTTGGTGGATCAGAGCACTGTGAATGCCCCTGAGGGCACAACTGATGATACATTCAAAGCCAGAGAATCTGTAAATGCTTTCTGGGATGCAAACAAATGATCAAAAAGCAGCGCAGAGTGTTGGTCTCCGAAGAACAGAGTGAAGTTTTAAAGCAGCAGAAGGGGGCTGGCAGCCGGGGCCACAACCTTAACTGTAGGTGTTCTCCTGCTGAGGGGAGGGCGGGGCGCTGAGTGGGGGGTTATGGAGGGGCTGAGCCAGGTAGGAGGCAGGCATACGCCAGCGGAGGAATGTGTGTGTGTGTGTTTGTTTGAGTGTGTGTGTTCACAGGGGAAAGAATGGGCACCAGTACACACATAGCACCTCCCTGGAGGCGGCCACATAGTAGGGGGTTGAGTGGCAGTCAACCAGTTGCCATCAGAGCACCACCTGCAGGAGAAAAACTTTCAGAACACACACAAAGTGTCCATGGGCACAAACACTCCTTTGCGTAAGCACACACATGCTGAGGCCTCCTCCGGGCACCTTTCTTCAGACTGTCAATTTGTAGCCCCCCCCACCCCTCCCTTCTTGGACCAGTTGAACTGTACAAGAATTTTAACTTGCAAGAGAGAGGACATACAAACAGCTCTTAGTATGAAGAAAACAAATACCCTAGCATAAACAGCCTGTGGCTAATCTTTGAAGGCTCACATGCAACTCCTTTGAGTATCAGATTCAAACACAAGCCTGTTGTGCCATGCTGTCAAATGAATTATCTATATTAAGGTAGTGTTCAGAGATAAAATAAAAATAAAATAAAAAAATGCAAGAAATCGAGGAAATTAAGCTTGAATAAAACGTAATATTACAACCTTGAATATTACAATCCAGTTGCAGGCAAAAACTGTTGTCATTGACAATTCTACAAATCACAGATACCTTGACCGCTACTGAATACCGCTATTGAAGTTATGTGGTATGAAATTTATATGGTTTAATAATGAGTATAAATAGCGAGAAAGTACACTAAGGGTTCATGGGAGTGCTGGTTGAATGGGTCAAACAAAGACAGGACTTTCACCCAGGAGACCGCTGTTCATGTCCCGTGTAACGTCACGTAAGAGAGACTGCCAAGGGGGGTTGTTATTTATTTATGCTAGTTACGTTATTACGTTGCGTTGTTATGTTACGCTTTGTTGTTACTAGGGCTATCAATTGATTAAAATATTTAAACGCGATTAATCGCGTTTTTTATCTGTTCAAAATGTACCTAAAAGGGAGATTTGTCAAGTATTTAATACTCTTATCGACATGGGAGTGGGAAAATATGCTTGCTTTATGAGAATGTATGTATATATTTATTACTGGAAATCAATTAACACAAAACAATGACAAATGTTGTCCAGAAACCCTCACAGGTACTGCATTTAGCATTAAAAATATGCTCAAATCATCAAATCATAACATGGCAAACTCAAGTCCAACATGCAACAACAGCTGTCAGTGTGTCAGTGTGCTGACTTGACTATGACTTGCCCCAAACTCTATGTGACTATCATAAAGTGGGCATGTCTATAAAGGGGAGACTGGTAAGTACCCATAGAACCCATTTTCATTCACATATCTTGAGGTCAGAGGTCAAGGGACCCCTTTGAAAATGGCCATGTAAATTTTTTACTTGCCAAAATGTAGCACAAGTTTGGAGCGTTATTTAACACCCCGCGGCAAGCTAGTGTGAGTTTAGGCTCTCTAGTTTCATATTATGCCAGTACTCTAGCTTTAAAACTGAGCCCACTACAACCTAAAAATCACAAGTTGCGTCAATGCATTAAAAACATTAGTGCTGTTAAAATGAATTTGCGTTAACGCGTTATTATCGCGTTAACTTTGACAGCCCTAGGTGTACGTTATTATTTTAACAGAAACATGATGATTTTTTTTAACCTTAACCAAGTAGTTTTGTTGCCTAAACCTAACCAATTGTTTCACAACATTAAATACATACATTACAGTATAACTCCATCACGTGATTGCTGTTGGCCCGGAAATTGACAAGTTTTATTATGGAAGGCAACAACAGATCTGATATTTCTCAAACAGGAGAAACCACGATGTACAGTACCTTATTGTTACTGTTGCGATGGAAAACAAAAGAGTCAAGTCCTCTGGGTACCTTTGATGGGGAGGACGTTTAATCCAAATTTATGCAGCTCAGGTAGAGCTTCAGGTCAAGGACAGTGTGGGCTTGGATCTTGGAGCCATGTTGTAAACAGAGCAGCCACTTACCTGCCAATCACCGGCCCATCGCTGGAGGACCGGACACGGATCTGCAATATCCACAGTCAGCAGGCAAACAAGATGTGTGTGTGTGTGTGTGTGTGTGTGTGTGTGTGTGTGTGTGTGTGTGTGTGTGTGTGTGTGTGTGTGTGCAAAGAGAGCTTTTGCATCCAGAGTGCTTTTGACCTCCAGGGTGAGACAATTTGGAGTTCCTTCAAGCAGTATGAGTGGAGACGGCATGGCAGACCTCGCTGGCCCTGTCCTCCTCTATCACACCGCCGGTTAGTCCTAATCAGAAACGACATATTGTCTGTCTGTCAGTTCATTCAGCGGCCATGTTGGCTTCAAAGTTTGCGCTATTGCCAGAAATTGCTTCCTGAGCTTTGGGATGAAGGACAAAATAAAGAGTCCCAGAATGTGAAAGTGCAGCTATAAATTGCCTTCCTGTGTGTGTGAAGGCTTTGTGTCGAGTCATAATAGTCATAATGCAAAAAAGAAATACAGATGCAAAGAATACGGCTGACAGAAAGGAAGTGCCATTAAATTCAGCAGTCTCCCATGTTGAATTAAAATCAGATGGAACACTCTCCCTCGACCTCGCTACCCATCTCTGTTGTCTGGCCCCGATTGGTTGATGGGATCCATTAAAATGTCCAAATGAGATTTGTCTTGCATTACTTCTCAGAGAGACAAGTGAAAATCACTAAGAATACAGTAAATAGAAAAGCGACCCACATGAACATGCAATAAAGCCCAGAGCTAAGCAGGGGCTTTTAAATTATTAGGTGAGCGCCGGGCAGCGCGCTTGATGATATTTGCATTTTTATTTTTGATTTAAATTCTCACAAATCTAATCATTTCATTTCTGCAAATGTGGGCCATTTGTAAGACTCCTACATGATGAAGCTTTCCAGTCTCCCAAAGGCAGAGAATGGCAGACTAATGAAACAAGGTGGTATTTTAATGCCCACTTTTTTTTTTTGTTATGCAAATGCATGCTGCAGTGCAGAGAGTGGCAAAATCTAGATGTGCAAAATGCTTTTTCCTAATAGTGCCAGTGCGCAAGGAGTAAACACACACACACACACACATAAAGGACACCCACACAGTCTATAGGTACATGACAAACTGCCAGCTACCCAAAGGAAACTTTAAACAAGTTCATTAAAATGTAGACACATTCTTTGTCAATTTCCGTCGGGGGGATTAGTTGGGGAAATTGTAATGGAATTTATTATAAGCAGAAATAAAACATTCATCACAATGAAGATAATGCAGCAAAGTTGAGAAGTTTTGAGTGCCCTTCTTCACCAAAACAACACAGAGTCATTTCTGTGATTTACTGGATGTAAAAATCAAATTGAGATTGCATATCCATATAATAGATCTATTATCATGGGGAGATGTAAGGACGCCGAGTTCCATTCCTCCTACAGCTGCAGCACGGCTTCCATCTCGATGTGATTGCTCAATTGCATGTTTATCATCCATGACATTGGCGAAATGTTTCTTTCTCAGAGTCACCTCATAAAACCCTCATTTACAAAAGTTTAGCTGAGATTAGTCCATTAGCCAAATTACCTAGCCAAGCAGTTGATTTCCGAACGCAGTGTCTTCAATCTGCGGCACAGCATGGGACCCTCGCTCTGAGAAGAAATAAGAGGGAGAGTGAAAGACAAGGGGAAGAAGCTCGGGGGAAAGCGTTTGGGATCGGGGGGAACAATCTCTGAGCTCCACACGCGTTATGTCAGCTGTCTTCATAAAAGCCAGACCAACTCTGCCCGGACACTGTGTCCTGCTCATACTTAATTGAAGGATCAGATATGAGGTAGGAGTTCATTCTGAGTGTCCTTCACAGCCAGGGGTAAATATCAGAATGAGGCTGAGCGTATGCAGCGTGGATTCCAGGCACCTCTCTGATTAGGAGTCTGATTCCTCACTGCACGGCTAAAGTGGGAAGGGACGCTTGAAAGGGGTTTCTTAAGGGCTCTGTTGAGAAGACACCTCAGTTTGGTTGCCCTCGTATTAGGTCAATAAGTCAGTCTTTTTTGCAAAGGCACATTCGCCGCATTGCAAACTCTCACCGCTCCTCGTCCTCCTCCCTTTTCTTACTTTTTTCATTATCACTTAATGGCTGAGGGAGAGATTAAAAGGCATTAATTCAGAAGTACAATTACTCAATTTTCTTTCCGCAACTCTTTCTCACTCTATTCCCTCTCCCTGCTTTGCTTTTTGGGACAGGTCTGGTGTCTAAACTAAGGCTTGACCTCCTATTTGAATAAGTTAATGTGGTGGCCTGTTTGTGGGGAGAGAAATGGGGGGATGCCTGTATCAGTGCCATACAGTTGGCTCCGGGGAGAATATGATTCCCTTTCATCTGTCACTCTCAAGGTGTCATTCTCCACCCCAGGTTGTTATCGCCACGCAGGCCCTGACAGCTTCAAGCCGCTTCCTCAAGGGAAAAAAAACAGAAAAGAAGAAAAAAAAAAAAAAACGTTGCAAAGCTCGACGATGAATGCATTTGGAAGGAGACGAGAATGACATATCGTTGTGCACAGACGTGGATTGATGCTGCATTACACGCCGTTCAAATAAACACAGAGACCCAAAGCACAATGTTCATTTTGTGTTATTCAAGGGTATTTCTTGGATTACTTTGTAATGTCTTGTTAATGCCCATTGTAATACCTATAATAACATTCCTGTTGTGTATTAGAAGACCAATGTAAACAAAGCCATGCCATAGTGGGAGTTTTCCAGCATGTTGTGGCAAGATACAACATTTAGCTGCTGTATGCAAGGACAGCAGCAGTATGAGAGCACAGACCTGAGATGAGGCCACTTGGAGCTGAAGCTGTAAACACAACACTGACATACTGTATTATCACATTTTAAGTTAATATGGAGAATGTGTTAGCAAACAGTTGCCTATTTACACATCCAGCAGATACGACACGTCCTCATCCCAAAGGACAAAAACAACATGGTTGGGCTTAAAAGAAATATGTTTGTACAGTGAAAATGTGACTTGACTTGTGAACATTGGACACGAACGATCAGCTGATTGTAACGTGAAAGTGAAACCTAACGCACGGGACCCGAGCAGCGGTCTCCTGGAAGCCTTGTGTTTGTTGGCATGTTTGCATACCGCCATTATAGGGTGCCTTGTGGTATCGAAGACTTGGTGTTTAACCCCCTGGGAATGAGAACAGGCTGGCAGATATAGAGAAACATTAGCATTTCTTTGGTGTCTTTGTCCACATGATGAATGCCCAATATTCCCACACGTTCTCACTCCCAACTCGTCAAATATGGCAGCTTGGTCAGTGGCCCTACGCTTCAAACTATGACACTCTAGGTAACCCTCTAGGGTCAATTTTGGACATATCAGGGACAGCGTGTCAATTTTCCGCTTGATACATGCATAATGTCTAGTTTTTAGGTTTACTTGGTTAGGGTTAGGCAACAAGGTCTGGGTTAAAATAAGTATGCTTGTTATGTAACATGCATACATGGCATTAGTTAAGTACATAAGTTACATAACCAAAGTAAGGTAATATAATTAAACGTTGACTTGGTTTCACACAGGACACGGACAGCGATCTCCTGGGTGAAAGTCTGTGTTTGTTTGAACCAACCACCCACTCCAACCTCCTCCTTAAGTGAACTTTCTCGCTCTTTATGCTACGTCAGTTGCTTTGACCGTCTAATAATGTTTGAAAAGCCCGCTGTGTCTCATACAGACGCTAAAGGTTGCCTTGGTGCATCCATATCAGACGCCGAGGACCACTGACCAAGCCTCGGTATTTGACGAGTTCGTAGTTCCCACTTTAGTTGCTAAATGCTCCACTATGTTCACCAGCTAGCTGCTAACTCAGTCTGCAGTTCATTGGGTTTTTAGAAGTTTTTTGTTGAAAACAGCTTCCTGTTAAATCCCAATATGACGCTATGAGAGGGTTAAGAGTGAACAATAATGATAATGGTATAGTTGCGGGCAGAAAAACCTAAACAATCAGCTGCAAATCTCCAAAGAGCTGAGGGGCACTGCAGAGTTGGGTGATCGTTCTCTATGGGTTTATCACTACAAGCAATCCCTTCCTCAGTAATATGATCCATTGTTATTATAAACCATATTGATTATAGCTGCTTTAAATGCCACTGTGCAGGTTGTGGGATGTAAATATAAAGACACTATATATAACGGTATGAGGCCAACTCTCTAATCTGGTTATAGGCTCATCATTGTCCCAGCAGTAAGCCACACTACAGATCATTTTCATTGATACAATATGTCATCTCATTGAGCATGTGGAAACATTTTTTATTCACAAAGTCCACCTCATCTGCCTCAAGGGCTGTGCTGATCAGAGTGCAATATATTGCATCAATCACTCGTGGGAATGCTGTGAATTAATTCCAGCACACTAAATATGCAACACATTGCATTTATTATTGATAACTAACAGTCAACTAATGTAAGCTACCTGCAATGTAATACAAATCTGCTTTCATAGGGAGAGTGGCCTGAAAACGCATGTATTATGCCTCTGATCATCGGGGTGAACAAAGTGCGTCCCTTGTACTATCTGATAATAATTCAATACTACGCTGTACTGTCCTATTAATTAGTCATTCATTTCAACGTTTTTTGTACATATCAAGGAGGATTTTTATGCATCTGGATCCCACAGCCTGAATATAACCTTCTCCAGAGCAGTATAGCTTTAGTTACGATGGTAATGTACCCAGTTTAAAAGTGAGCCATCACTGTCAGAGCACGGAGATTACGATGCACTTGCAGTTTCACAGCCCAGAAGTTGAGCAGTAATGACTGTTGCATTTCATCTTCCTTTCAATATTTAAAGAAAAACTCACAAAGATCTTCCAAATTCTGTCACATATCAAAAGTGTTTATGATGAAAAGTTTTTATTTTTTATTTTTCAACTTGCCACATCTTCTTGTAATTTGCTTCATGTCCCAAAATGCCTTTTGAAAAAAAACATATTTTTGTGAACATTTTGCTCTGTTCAAGGTGTAAAAGGGGATAAAAGAAAGCCAACTAACTACAGCAGTTTGCCAATGTTGTGGTGTACCTGATTAAGACAGATGCCCCAGATTGTGAAAAGTGTTTTGGCTACATTTAATTCAGCTCTATTGAAGTCATGTTTGAATAGAAATTGCCTTTTCATTTCCTCAAAAACAGATATTTCTTTCGGTCCACTTTGATCCAGACTGAAATTTCTCAAGAACTACTGGATGAATTGTCATGAAGTTTTGTACTACCATTCATTGTCCTCAGAGGATGAAGCCTGCTGACTTTGAGGATCCCCTGATATTCTCCTATAGCGCCACCATAAGGTTGACATTTCTTTTTTCAGTGATTTCTTGATAACTATTATATGGATTGCCTTGAAATTTGGTACAAATGCCCATGGTGCCAAGACAAAGAATCCTTATGACTTCGGATCAGATTGGTTATCCCCTGACCTTTCATCATCAACATTTTAATGTGTCCAATATGTTGGTTTATCTATTGTCTGTACAATAAGAATTACAGTTTCACAGAGCTGCTAGTGAGGCTATAGGGTACGCGCCCCTTGTTGTAAGTACGAGAGCAAAGTGGTCTGAAAAAAAAAAAAAAACTCTGCTTGCAACTGCATGATGGTCAGAGAGTGCAATTAATGGGGTTGATCTATACAATGTATCCTCACACAATGGTTCGTATGATATCTCGGAACATCGGTCTCCTGGGTGAAAGTCTGGTGTTTTACGAACGGTGTATGAGAACAGCTTGATCTGTAAAATATGTAAATAGATAAATACAGCTTTTGACTAAAAAACATCAACTGGAATATTAGATTATGGGTATATTAACACCAAACAACAAATTAATCAAAAATGCACTATTCCATTCCAACAAATGAAGCTTATGCGAAAGTTCAGACAGGAAGACCCTCTTGACACTCTTTCATTCACAACCTTTCTGTCTCTCTCTCTCTCTACTGGCTCCTACTCTCTCTCTCTACTGGCTCCTACTCTATCAGCTGACTGTGGGTGGTTCATTCTTAGATACCCAAACAGATTCTGCCACGCTCTCTCTGAGCCAATCATATCGTATCGCAATCAAATTTTAAAACTATTCTCCTCTATGCTGCTGTCAGTTGTTATTTCAGTGCGACTCGATGCAACCCACCTCCACCCCATCACCTCCAGTCTTCATCGTATTCTGTACCCAAGCCTGCTCCACATCCCTCATTGGATCTTCGGCTACTCCCTTCACCACCACCACCGGTGTCTAGACTCCATGGGGGGAATATACTACGTCACAATGGAGTCTAATCGCCAAAGACTTTGCACCATTCTTCTTCCATGTACTTCTTTCATGTAATTATTGTTCTTTCGATACGGGGTCTCTCCTGATTGAACTACTTTTTTAATGTTTAAAAATAGAATATTAACATTTACTGGACCTGATGTGAAATGTTACAAAGCTACTATTGACTGGATGAGGCAACACCTGATCATGACATAAGCCTCTCCTCCATTTAGCACATCTTTGGCCATCTCATATTATCCACCGCTCAGACAACAGAGTGCCTTCTTCAACAGAGAATCCCCCCCACACACACCACCACCACCCCCCTGCCCTCCCTGACACTTCCATTCCTCCTTCACATCTCTCCGGGAGAAGAAAAATAGAAACACACAGTGACGCGAGAAATCCCCTGACACCCAGAGATTGTAATAATCTCTTCTCTTCTTTACATTCTTCGATTCCTAATACGTTCCTACAAAAACAAATTTATGGTAATCCTCCCGTCGCATATCCATTGCTGTTGTCAAATCCACATGAGGGCAGCCAAACATGCCTTTTTCCCTCCGTTCTGTATTCGTAAGTACGGAAGCACAACAGCATTGTGCTCTATAATAATTACTTCAAGCACACTTTCATTCACATACTTTAGCAGCCCTATTTAGATTGCGGATTACCATATCACTGCAGTGATTTAGAAGTTCACCTACAGTAATTCAAAAACTCCCTGGATCTAATGCTGCTTATGGTCCAAGATGAACACATGCTAATCTGCTTTGATGTATGTACATATGTATAGCTCACACATAGGACTATGCTCTTATCACAGTCGGAAGCTAGTACCATCAGCATATGTGAGGAAGGCTGTGTGTTATTAATGGAGCGACGCTGCTGTTGGCTTGGCAGATTATGATTACAAGCTCAATGTGTTCCTCTCGACTAACCACTGGCAGCCTGCTTGTGTGCGCACGCACGTCTGTCTGTGTGTGTGTGTGTGTATGACTATGGCCAACTGTAAAATGGCAAACTGACATTTTCACACTTTGTTTTTTGTACGGATCAAACAAATGAGATATAGCGTGTTTCTTAGTGAGTTTTAGAGATTTGTCAGAATGCTAGTAGTGAATCTTCATTGTTTCCATGTAGTTGTCAAAAGCACTTGGCTAATTATGCAGGATGACGTCAATGTACTGGGCTATAAGAACTGTTGGTCTGAGGCCTATTTGATCTATTAATGATGTTATGGAGCATTCCAGCTTGGATGCAAATGAGATGGAGACCTGCGTGCCCCTCCAGCTGATCAATGGCCGCCAAAGCGAACTTTTGAATTGTCGCAAAAAAGAAATGCGAATTTGGCGCTTTTCCATTGACTAGTTTAGAGTGAATAAACTTGGCTACAGAATAGTTTGGTCAGAAGTTGGCGCTATAGGCTATGCATGGCTGTAATCAGCCAGTAAACAGAGTAGAAGAAGTAGATGTTGCGGACCGGAAACAAAACAAGTCGGCTTGGCCATCTAACTATCTATGAGAGAAAAATGGAAAGAGGTCTTCAAGAATTTGTTTCAATATGGGAAGTTATAATTGGTCTTTCATGTCAGCTAGTATTGGCCTTGTTTCATGCTGTCCGGAGATGAAGACAAGCATTCACACGTTATGGGAATATTCGGGAAGACGCTGAGAGCAGAAACTGCTGATGAAGTCATGCGAGTTAAATGTTCACTATGTCAGAATTCATTCGCCAAAGACGTTTCCATATCCCATTTAGCATATCAACTCCTTTTCGACAAAGCCAAAAACCACCTCAAGCGAACATAAAAAACGTCTTTTCACAATTGAGGAATTTTTATCGAATTTTACCGCTTCTGTACAGCTTTTCTAATCTGATACTTCAAACTATGCATAAAACATGTGAATGGAAACACGACTAAAGAGAAATGATGCTACTTCCAGAGGGTCGTACTCTCTCTTTCTTTCTCCTCCGCCGCTAGATTAATACGTTAATTAAAATAATTGTACGAGAACATATTTTTTAACTGACAGAGCTGTCTCCGTGTTAAGTTTCTCTCCTTTACATTGAAATACAAGTACTGTATGAGACACTTTCACTCGCTCTCACAGCTGATTAGTTCACAAACTGTACCTTTGCAGTCTAGACTGCTCACCTGTTCCACCTGGTGGTTATTGGTCCGCACTGCAGCTAGTGCTAGAAACAGGTGGGGCACCTTTACCAATGGCAATTGTGTCAATTTAAAGGAGTGCCATCTGTACATATTTAGCATACAGACATGAGAGAGGTATCAATCTCCTCATCTAAATTTCGGCAAGGAAACAAATTAGCATATTTCCCAAAACTTCACACAAGTCCTTTAAAACAGCGTCTGGTTGAATACATTTGCATTTCATCATGCATGAGCACCTTGTGGTTAATGTGCATGAGCATTTTTTTAATTTTAAGTGCACGCTGCCAGTAATGGCACGGTGGTAGCTTTCATATTCGGCCGAGCTGTGTGCGGTTTGGCTGCAGACGCCTCTGCTAATAGGTTTCATGTGAGTGGCCCTGCTGCCGCTCTCTTAAGGTAATATGTCACAGTCCAAGTCCCCCCGGCCGTGCGGTCTGTCTCACCAGCGTCCAGCCCCACTCCATCAAGTCGTCCCTCTGCACAGACTAGCCTCTGGGGGAGACGCCTGCCCAGGAGTGTCTAGAAGTCTTTAGGTAATGCTAGATAGAGATATAGGACTGCAGTGGCTGTGAGGCGTTCACAGTGTGTGTACAGAAAGCATGTGTGTGGTTAAAGAAACCACTTCCTTGCAAACTGCTCTCATTCGAAGAAAAGCATTTTCCCTAGACGGTCAAGTAAAAAAAAAAAAAGACAAATCAAATGGGTAATTATTGGAAGGGCTCACATTCAACATCATATGCTGCTTCTGTTGTTTTTTTTTTTTCAGTAGCTGGAAGCCTCTGTGTATCTGAATGTCATAATTAATCACTCTGATTCGGGATCACTGACATTTGGAAGTTCACCACAAAGCCCATATGCTCTGACATTGATTCAGTGTCAATTTGTGATGCCTAAATTCCCAAGAATGTGTCTTGTCTATATCATATCATAATGTGAGCTGTAAAATGAGGGTATAATCTATTATTGATACACTATGGGAAGCCTGTCAACCTGGGTCTTACATTTCTGATTGATAAAGGAAAATCTATATGGTTTATTACAACTGGGATTTGCTCTGGCTGTCAGTTATGATAACATTGTGCTCGTGTTGAGATTACAAGGTCCAACAAGGCAACGAACATGAGCAGCCAGGTTAGTGTAATTACTTTGGGAGACAAAATAAAGGTAAAGTGAAAAAATATGGTTAAACTTTGACCTACTGTACTCGTGTGCACACAGGTTTCCTGCAACAGTGGATTATTAGAGACTCTTTCATTTTTAATCTCCAAATAAAGTGGTGGCTAATCGTGTGGGTGTGATCGTTGTTGTTGTGCTGTTGGACCTCTTTTTTTAGCAATGTAGCTGTGTTCCAAGATCTCAACAGCTTTGGGGTGAAATGTTATCATAACTGATAGGAATAATGGCAAAAAATACAAAAAATAAAAGTTGTAACAAACCATATTTCTCTTTACAAAAACAGAAATAGTAGTGCCCTGGAAATCCTTGTAGCTGCACCATGGCATAGCAGTTAGCCATAAATGAAGTCTTCCTTTATTGTATTGCGGCAGTCAATGAAATCTTTACGGTGTGGTGTTTGTCACTTTATTTTACAATTCCAAAACTCGCAGACACAAACTACCTTCTTCTCATGTTTGCCACTTATTCTCTGGAATGCACACAAGATACATCTAAAGCGAGCAACGGTGTGCACACACAAACACGGTAAATAATTCAACTGATCAATCAACCATGTGTTAGCTGATGCTGTACAGTTTGCTGTAAAAGCTAGGGGCCTTTCCAGGAGACTCTGTTTGTCTATATCTTTTGATGATTTCCAATAAATTGAAGTTAGCCTTGTCCTACTTGCCCCATGAAATGGCATTGTTCTTCTTTTTTTTCTCTCTCTCTTTTTAATAAGGAAGAAACAACATATTTCTTGCACATCACAGATGTTGAGTAAGACTCAAACCTCTCACTACTCACTACAGTGGACTATATTGTGAGTTTGCCATTTTGTAGTGCTGACCGAATGTATAATGAGAATTAGTATACCCTATATAGCTGACTCAAAGTATCCCACATTGCATTGTGAAAAGTAGTGGACAACGATGGTCACGAACAGAGCACTATATACCATCATGCATTGCGCTAAAGGAAAAATGGCAGACGGACGAGAGGAAAGAGAGCAGCGCAATTGAGACAAATTCATGACTTGCACCATACAAATAATGTATTTAATGTGTGCAGAGCAGCGCACCACAACAAAACTAATTTGGGAAAATACATTTATTGCCCCACATTGTTAAAGGCCATTGTTATCTTTCACAATAAAAGCCCTAAACATATACTCCGCATCACTGCTTACCGGGGGGAACTTAAATTCACTCAAAGCAAGAGACAACTCATCAAAATAGCAATGCGTAGCAGCAGTGACGTAATAAGCGGCGCAGAGAAAATGATCTGAGTAGTGTTTGAAAGTTTGTTTTTCTCATTTTTCAGATGAGCTCACTACATAGAACTCCCTGGATAGTGAGTAGGGAGTAGTAAATGACTGAATGATTTCAGACACAGCCTCAGATTTCCCTTTAAAACATCTGAGGGGGTTCTCTCCCACTTTGGGGATTAAGACGCTGACCATGAGCTGCAACATCCCCGGTTGGAATCCACCCACAGACATTTCTCGCATCTCTCTCTCTCCCACGTTTCCTGTCATCTCTCCATTATCGCTATCTAGGAAAGGCTTAAAATGCCCAAAATATAATAAAAAATGTTGACGCCTACTTTCCTTAAAAAAACAATTCATCTATTTTTCTTTTTTGAGCTAAAACTGAAACCATCTTCCTGACACCTGTCAGCCACAATTTGTGTGACATCAAACATTTTCCAGAGCCTAAAGCTGTGTGTTTTTGTGCTGTTACATGATGTACTCTGCCTGTGCTTTAGAAGCCCTGGCTGGCATTTATCATCCTGGAAATCAGTATGTCATGGCTGATGTGCTGGCAACAAAAGCAGATGCATGGTAGGTGCTGATGTATCCAACACCTTTATCCGTCAGCTGTGGTGTTACCCAACACACCCTCGCACTTCCTTTTCTTTCAGCAGAAGCATTAGACTGAATTGATTCTCTCTCTCTCTTCCTTTCTGTTTTTCTATAGAGTATTGAAGGGCGTTGATTCCCCTCGCAGTTCAGGCGAGACCAGCCGCTGTGTTGCCCGGCGAGAGGCAGGGACGTAGCCGAGCGAGAGAGAGGTCACCGATATGATTATCCCCGAGTGTCAATACGAAAGGGAGACGCGAGCAAGGTCCCCGCTGAGCTGGAAAATGAATGGCTTTGACCTCATCAAACCTGCGGAAGCATCTCCACTTGCTAATTAAGATTGAGTGGAAGAAAGTCATCAGTGTACAGGGCCGGCCATCTTAGCCGAAGCTAATCAAGCGCACTTCACATCACCGCTCTTTGTATTTATCAAAAGAGTATACGCCCAGGACAGGAAAGGGAAAGAGGTGATGCAGTTGGCACCGTTTTATAATCATGACAACAGCATTTTCCCACCAGTCCATCTTCACCCTTTAGTCTTCGCTATGAGACCACTGTGTTGGGTTGCGTGCTTGTGGTGCGTGCTCATTCCATCCACATGGTAAGGGAATGATGGCGCAATAATAGGCTCGTTATTCCCAATTAAAATCTCTAACATCCATCATAAACTGCCACTGTAAACCAAGCATAGGGCCATTATTGGCTCCCATTAATACTGTATATACAAGCAGATGGCGCTGGAGTGGGGACTACATGTATGTGTGTGTGAGCGGGTGAGCGGGTGGGGGTAAAACAGCATCATCCAGCTCCATATCTGTTTAAATATTCCCGAGTTTGCGAAGCCAAGAATTTAGATTGACGACACAGATGCACACATGTAAGCACGTCATGCAGACGAAAGCGCAGCCACGCTATAATATGCGCTGAGCAATTAGTTCAACAAATAGCCTGTCATCATCGGCGTGCCAGCAGCCACAGAGGGTGAGGTCTCTCCCCTTGGTTAGGAAGGTAAAAATCCCCGGCTGAAACCTCATCCAACGCCGTCACCCTGCCTCTGACACCTTTTAGAAGCTCTCAGCGGGTGTCTTGCTTTCACCTCTGCAGATGTGTAATCACACTTCCCAGCGCACATAGAGTGCACCGCCGCAGACAAGAGACACTGCCCGGCCTTATCAGAGGGAGAAACATGGATGACCCCGATCACACGTTGGAACCCAGTGATCCTCCCGGAACGTGTCCTCCCCACAATGTGCTCCGTATGAGTAATGGGGATATTTGAGGTTGGATCTGATTATCGCAACCCCCCCCCCCCACACACACACACACACACACCGACAGGAGAAAAAAAAGAAGTAAAAATAACATCTCCGGTGTCAAAGCTGCAGTAAGATGACAGCTAGAGCAGCGAGGTGCCCAAGGCAGCCACCCGTCCGTTTCCTTTCGCTCGCTTTTTCTGAAGGTCAATCTTCAGCTGCCCTCCACGTGGCTGCAGTCCTGTTTACCTCTCTCTGAAAGCCAATTACACCGCCGCGGTGCTGTGCCAGTCGAAGCTGTTACATTTCACACACAGACACACGTGGGCATGCACTTACACAGATGCAGCCGCGCACACCCCACCCACACACACAGACAAACACCTGCAGCAGCAGCTCTTCTTGGCTGCGGTAGAAGGCACGGATAATGCCTTCTGACCCGTCTGTGGTGAAATATATCGACGTGCGCACACGGAGCGATTATTTACAGCTCAGGCGCATCACGGGGCGAGTTAGTGAGTGCATGAAAAAGGATGGTTTATTTACCATGGGGTTTTATATTGGGCTGAATGTGGGATGATTATAAACCTGTCTTCATTATCTGAAAAATGGAGGGGCCTTGCTAATGTTTGCTGATTTATTCTATAACCTCAAGGGTTTGGGTGTTGATTTATGCTACTCAATGACAGCTTGTGTAATCATACAAGTGTTGGTAAAATAGTGATGGATGGCAGGTTGTTGTCCTCTGCAGTACTTTGGCTTTTACCTATTACACTGAATGATGGCAGCCTTAAGTATGATCATGCAAGGGGTCTATCGAGGTCTATCTTTCTCAGATAACGCCTGTTTGGGTTTAAGATTTCCGTGTCATGTTATTATAATTCCCAGCATTTAAAGTGAGATTGTGTTCAGTTATCACCTGTGCGGTAATGGCCACAAGTCAGATATATGAGAAAAATGTGCACACCCCTCCTGCGCTGTCCACGTTCTTCTCTGCCATCCTCAGATAATATAAGCGAGTGCCAGATGAGCACCTGCAAAGATTTCACTGTGCAAGCCTCCTTTCATGTGTCAGTCTCTGCAGTATACCTGTCTCTGTCTCACCTGCCTGCTCATGTCTTATATAGCTTTCAGGTATTTTGTGAAGATGTAAATAAACATGAATTCTTGTTCACTTTTTTTGGACTTCTTAATATTTAATGCAACACCCCCGTGTGCACGTATAGGCATCAAGAAAACGTGTGTAGATTCCCAGATATCCCGCGCTAGCATCAGTGGATCCAGCAGAAGTAGGGCAGCAGATGAGTGTATAAGTATTCAAACCAGATGACCGCCATCTGCTATTTGTGGTGCTGCTGTCGCTGCGTGGACCAGAGATGTTGCAGGAGTGCAAAGATTTCTTTTTTTTTTCCTGTCAAAGTAAATGAACAATAAGCATTGTTTTGTTTGCATGCTCCTCAGTCGTCAAGCCTCAGGTAACCTTGGATGGAAGTTATCTGAGGCAGAATGATGAGCACAAACAAGAAGGGAAAGGATTTACGGTAGCATGCAGACAGAGTGTGCACCATAAAAAAAAAAAAGAAAAGAAAAGAAAAAGTTATTTTACAGGAAATGTTATGCATTTTTTTTGTTTTTCAGATTTCCCCTTTGTTCCATAAAACAATGAATGTCTGTAGATTTACAGATATTTGCAGAAACTTAAAAATGTACCATTTTTATTACATTGATATACTGTTTTTTTATGGCAATTTATTGTTTTTGTATAGATTTTAAGTGTGATTTTAAATTAATTGTGAGGTAATATTTTTACCGATTTTTCCTGTTCATGATAATGAAGAAATGCATTTAAAAATACATGATTTATTTATCTGTCTTTCATGATTTTCCTTTACAGTCATTAGGCATGTGGTTAAAAAGCGTTTCTTTTATATATTTTTCTAGGAGTAATTGATAGTATTTGTACAGACATTAAATCCATTTACTGCAAATTACTGTAGAAAGACAATTACATATATTATTTTGCAGAAAGAACTATATTATATTACTGAATTCTTTCTGTGAAGTAGCACGCGATCATGGGAGTCTTCACCCCCACTTCGCCAGTGCTAGCAAGCCTGCTGCAGTAGCAAGCCTGCAGCATAATTGTGCTGTTACTGCTCCTTAATATTAAATCCACGGTATAAAAAGGTATAGATTTTCCCGCTCCCTCATGACACACAACCAGAGGATGATAAACCAAAATGTGTCTTTTAATAAATGAAGCTATACTAACTTTACAGGGATTTCAGGACAATTAGGACACTTCAATTATGTCCAAGTGATGAACAGAAAGAAAAGAAGGTAGAAAGCCCCTTGTGTGTGAGTTGCCAGTGTAAACAGGTCTTGCTCTACCTACTCCAAAGGAGAGAAAGAGCCCCGGGGTGGAGCAGAGACGACGGGCTCCATCTGGCGCCTGGGCAGCCAATGAAAAGAACAGAGAACTGTGGGAGCCAGGAAGAAGGGGAACATCATGAAAAGCTCCAATTGGATTTGTCGTCCAGTTCATTGGCACCGGCTGCAAGGTGGCTAACGAGGCAGGTGGCTAAACAGGAAGGAAAGGTATTATCAGCAGAATCAACTCTTCATGCAAGGCTTTTTCCCTTTTTGCTGCTGGTGTTCTTTGATGCTCTAAAAGAAGAAAAATAAAGACAAAAACTCGAGAGGGAACTGGGTATCTGGTAAACAATTAGGGCTCCTGTGCAGTGCTCGGTCTTGTTCGCTGCTTAAAAATGACTACCCTGTAGCTACGTCTTCCCATGGGGAGATGGTGTGTAGTATGTGCTCCGCGCGCTACGCTCCCGAAGCATTATGGGAGAGGAAATGATGGTAAGCAGAGAGCCATCTGCTTTGCCACTTGCCACGTCTGCCTGTGCCAATACCACCTCCTTCCCTCTATTTCTCAGGTGGCGAGCGGAGTGGATCCACACTGTCTGCACGCACAGACACACACAATATCATGTACACACTGAGAGATCCTCCGACTTGAAATTGGCAGATGTGTAGACACAGAATGTAACTGTGGAGAAATATCACGTCGTTCTCCCCTCATGGTTCACACACATTTTCTCATGCATTATTCCCGGCGATGATAATCGACAACTGGAGGTGACGTGGATGCATAGTGATGCCGGCCACAGATGGATGGCTCCTCATTGATAAGGGAGCCAACAGACAGAAAGGCAGTTTTTCCTTTTTTTGTGTGTGTTAACCACCGGTCTGTTTTCATTTCATCAGAGCGGGAGTGCAGCAGAGATAGGCCTCAGTGTCCTTGACAGTGGTGACACTGAAGAGATGGATGTACGGCCGGTCAAAGGAAAGTCATTTATTTCCGTTGACCCACTCGGTCAAGTGGATTGAAGCTGAGCCTTTTGATTTGGCTTTTACTTTCCCTTTTTCCCCCTGCAGAGTCCACACTGCTCCCCGCAATTACTGCAAACAGAGAAGGTGATGGGTCTAAGATTTTGTCCAGATAAAGGAGTCAGGACCCTATCTCTCCTGTTGACACCATTAAGCCATCACTGAGACCGAGAGGGTAGGGTGGGGGAGGAGGGGCCGAGGGACTGTCAGTCAAAGCTTACCACCCAGCTCTTGTTTAAAACCATCTGCCACTGAACTCCCACCGGCCTCTTTGTATCTGATCCCAAAACCAGCAGCGGAGGGCTGATGGACTTAGTCGTCGGGAGGCATATTCACCACTTACTGTCTTATCAAATGCAAGCAAGGGACTGCAGAAGCGCACATATTCTTGGATCGAGGTAGTAGGTGGAAAGCGCTTAAGGGTTATTTGTCATGCCAGGCGGCACTGACTGCCAGCGCCGGAATAGAAAGCCGTTCCGAGTAGCGATCGTCTGACTGAGAGAGCTGAAACAACTGCAATCCAGCTGTCACGCTTTGAAAATACATACGGGTGGAGGAGCATCGTGTAAAAAAAAAAAAAAAGGGTGCGGTTAACTTTGAGGGGAACAGCTCAGGAGCATGAGGGACTTTTTTTTTTTTTTTTTTTTACCGTTGCAGGCTAGAAAATGTCGTGCAATTTAGTCACTCCAGAGCCAGTTCAGCTCTAATCCAACGTCAGTGTCAGACAGCACACCTAAATCTCTTCATGGTGGGACTTATCAAACAATAACAGACGCTTTACAGATCCATTTATAGCCGTAAGAGACGAATATTGTGTTGTGACTTCGGGGATGTTGCGGCACATGTGTCAACTTGTTGTAATACCCTAATATTTGATCTATTGCATAAATGCATGAGGAGTTGTCACTAGCGTTTTATTTTCACATTTTGTTCAAACGCTTGTGAGGAGATTATGTCGGAAATTGAATCACCGATTACACTTGAATTCATCTAATTCCACCTCAGGTGACAATTTAGGGCTGAAAAAACAGACTAAAACAATCTCGCACAACGTGCTAAGACAGCTGTCTCAAATCAAAGCGAAACGCCCACCTCAGCTTTTCACATGGAATCATCTCAGAGAATAATTCTTTTCTATGTGAAGTTGTATAACAACTGTGTTCTGTATAGAGTTGTCATATTCATAGAAATGCAAGTGAAATAGTCTGCTGTTCGAAAATGGTATTAAAATAAGTCTGTTTTTCATATCAGCTTGGCCAGTCACGGACTGTCCATAACAATTTCAACTCTCTCTGTTAAACAAAAGTGAGAAAGTGTTGGTGCATTTAATGTTTTTGGAGAAACTGTCTTTAGAAGAAAAACACCCTCTGCTCTGTGAAATGAATGTTAATGCTTTAGAATATACCATGTAGAGCCATATTTAAAGGATAATGTACAACGAGCCGGTCATTGTTGTGAAATAAACCCTGACATGCGGTTCACGGAGGGGTCTTGCATCTCCCTGGAGGGTTTTATTTCACATCAATGACCGGCTAGCTGTACACTACCCCGCTTATTGCACAGCTATTCACTTAAGAAATCAATAATTTAACACAAAAATAATCATAATCCGAGTTCAGAACTGCGGCCATAGCAATGGTCTGTTATACATAGCAGCAGTTTGCATTTAAAGAAGAGCAAAGAACGAAACTGATGGCTTTTCTTGATGGAAAAGATGTTTTTGCTCTTCTCCTGACCGGCTTTGGCAAGAGTTTGATTGACAGATGGTTCATCCAATCACCTGCCAAGTATTTATTTTTTTTTTTTAAAGTTCCTGCCCTTTTCCAAACAGTTTCCAATGACGGCTTCTCAGATGGTTCTCTGTAACGAGCACATCTGGCGGGTCAGGTTAGAAATATATTATTCATCAGTTAAAAACACAACAGTGAACCACATCGTTGCAACTGGGTGACATGTTCCTTCATTACCATGAACATGGCCACTTGAATTCATTTTCAGTGAATCCCACATACACCACCTTGCTGCTGTAAACATCTCTACAAGCAGCAAATGTGTATTAATCCGTGGCTGGAAATAGTCTCCAACAAATGCCCTATTTACACCCGTTTTTAGATATGAAACAATACATTTGGGACCTGTTTTTAAAGCCTCACGTCTTCACTAGGAAGAAAATTGGGCTTGAGGCTGAGAGCCACAGACAAGGTAGGGAAGTCAGAAAGTATTAGAGAGATGAACTAGCACGTTGTTGGTTTTGTTCTTTCCTGCGATTTGTTGGCAGTCAGAGAAACATAGAATAACCTGGACCATATCCTTTAAATAAACATGGTGCCACGCTTCGACCCCATGCAAACACACCTCTGCAGAATAACAACGCTCCAGTTTCTCTCCTCTCTTGTTTTTTTTACAATGGCTGATTACTACAGAAAGAAAATGAAAGAGCTTAGATGTGCGTTCCAAACTCAAACACCTTTTCATGATGAAAGCCAGAGACAAAGAGAGAGAGATCAGACCATCTGAATACCGGCGCTGGTAAAGGAGTCGGCGCAATATGGGATAGGATGAGCCTCTCCATCTCTCGTGTAATGAAGAATGACTGAGAGGGATTGCATGGGCCAGCGGCATCTGAAGACGGGGCCATTGCTATGCACCGAGCGTTACATTTCAGACTGAGCAAGTTGAGACCTGCAGCGCGTGAGGTTAGATTGCAAAAAGACGAGAGGAGCGCAAGGTTAAACGTCTCTCCTCTTGCTCTTTATCCCCTAAATGACGTGGCTCATTCATACAAGCAGCTCCTATTCAAGGACACTAGCAGGTCTGGTGAAAGGATGAAAGCAGACTTGAATGGCAGTCTTATTAAGACACTGGGAAGAATAAACAAAAAGAGAAGAAAAAAAAAAAAAGCTGGCAGTGGAAAAAATGACATTTAATTAAATACTAAATCTCCATCGCTGTCCTAAAACAAAAGCAGCACCATACTTTTTTCTTTAAATATTAAATGACAGGGGTTAAAAGAAGACACTTCTTTCCCTCATGTAAAGAGCAGGAGGGATTTGGAAAGCAATAAATATAAAAGTCATTTTTGTTATCACTTTGTAACTCTTCAAAATATCTGGCGAACGCATGAGATGTTTAGTTTGGTAACATAAATCTGAGCTGTCTGGGCCCTTTTTTTGCTTTTCACACAAAATTAGTGTTGATAAGCTAAACAAGACACAGCTAAATGGAATACATAGTGTGGATGAGAAACAGCGCTTATGCCTTCATACACCTGTATTCTTCAGACGTGTTTGATATGGCACGGTCCTTGAGGAGCGCCAGTAAGTCACTGGTTTAATATAGAGGGGGATAACTAAATGGATGCCTGCTGCGGGCCTTTCTCTTCTCCAGATTTCAATCCTTGGTACCCAAATCATTTATTCACATCAAGAGGCTGCTTTGTAAAGCACCCAAAGGGATCGCATTTGACACTGAGTTTATTTATTCATAATACATTCCCACTGGCGCTCGCACAACAAGTGGATTTCTTTTTTTTTTTTTACAGCTGCCTATAGCAAGGTGCACTTAAGCACATCTGCACTTGGAAACTTTTCCTCACCGGGGAGGGCAGCTTGTCCTGCCACGAATAACTATAATGTGACTCTTTTTTTCCCTTGATTAGAAGTCCTTTACGGTAAAATGATTCCATTCATTGCGAGAGGTAGAGAAATAATTAAGGCGAAACTCACTAAGGAGTTCTCTTCTAATTGACCATATGGACTGGAAAGAAAAGTTTTATTGTTTTCTTTTGTCTTTCACAGCAGATGTGCAGGGTCTTTAGACTTTTGGCTTTGGAGACAATGTCATATCTCCCTTGGCGATTCCAACCATAATTACTATACCATGTCTTATGCTATTTTAGTCCATTCTAAGGTCAGAAAGTTAAGTACCGTCACAGTTTTCCCTCCATGGCTTCCTCTAGGTGTATTCAGTTGTCAACAGGATGCTCTGAAGCAGCCCGGTCCCACCAAATGGAGTATGAATGACACAAGAAATTGTAAGTCATTTCGCATGCAACAATAATGGCGTTCTTGCTTTTGGTGTGACATTTGTACGCCATGTAGTCTGTACTGACTGCAATGCAAACACATCTGCATGAATATGCTACGCTCAGAGCTAGTGACGCAGAATAAAAAGGGAGAAAGACTGCTTATAACGGATGGGAGGGGAGGTCGTTGGGTCAAACAAACACAGGACTTTCAATCAGGAGACTAGTGTTCGA
This sequence comes from Sebastiscus tertius, assembly GCA_916701665.1. Lineage (NCBI taxonomy): Eukaryota > Metazoa > Chordata > Actinopteri > Perciformes > Sebastidae > Sebastiscus > Sebastiscus tertius. The sequence goes on along the minus strand of CAKAOH010041831.1, from coordinate 144,758 downwards.
GACCGCTGTTTTGTTGTTTGTAAGGTACATTAGTGAAGTTTGTTTTCTGTACTTGTGTTACATTGTTTAAGTACATATTTTACTTAGTTTACATACTTACTTTAAGCCCAACCATGATGTTTTTCCTAAACCTAACTAAATTGTTTTCTTGCCCAAACCTAACTGCGGCCATTACCCCTAATTTGTTTTACATACACTAAACATACAATCATTTAATGGTAACGACATGGCGTTAAATGACATGTGAAAAGTCGCTTCACATTCACGCCGTGGTGTGAAAGACCAGTGAAAAGCCTAGAATGTGTTATCATGACATGTGGAATGTCTATAAAATGTCATGCTATTTATATACACCTTCCTATCAGATCAGGTTGTCTGAAGAGACACACTCTGCCATCCCCGATGCCCTCTCGGAACACTAATCCATCAAAAGTTACATATAATTAAATACATTTACTATTTTTCATTTACAATGTTTTTTTTTTTCACTGAACAGCAGTGTTAAATGTCAAATGTTATAGCACCTATTAGACCATAATCCTCAATTTTCCACATTTTGCCCTTGGGATCTTAATGCCTTTTTGTTATCTATTTACTTTTATCGCTGACATTTGTGCAGATAACAGTAACCATTTACTTGTTCTAATTGGGAATCATTTCATATGACTTAGTTACATAAGCAGTGCTTGGCTGGGGCTAGATGAGCCTATAGCCCTGCCATATCCCAGCCAAAGAAATGACCAGATATTTGACATACAAAATCCAATTTGATTTTCTATCATATGTTGTCTCTTTATATTCTGAAGTTATTCTGGTGCAATAGTGCCCCCAATTGCCATAGCAGCCTTCCATGCACTGGAATCACCTGGTCGTGTTCATGTCGTCGACATCACTTGAGATGTGTTTACTAGTAAATTGTTATTCAGTTTGCTTTGGTACGCCAGCAGCATGATGAAAATTGAGAAAGTGGAAGCATGAAAAAATCAGAAAAAATATGGACAGCGGGTTGTGACCTGCAGCCAGAGGAAGAACCACAGCGCCCAGTATTGAGAGTACACCCCTAAAGGTACTTAAAATGCTGATATGATTTTTAATCATGTGTTTATTACAGATTCCATTTCCCCTCCATTAAATATACTTTATAAGCACCCAACTAACACTAGTGAGAAAACATCTCCGGTGCTGCCACTTTAAGAAGAAAGCAGCACTCTTTTATAATGCTTGTACTTGTCGAGCTGTTTATAATGCAAGAAACTCCAACACAGGCAGATATTTTTACATTATGAGCAAAAAAAGTAAAATAAATCACAGATATTGTTTTTTTTTTTTTTTTTTTCCCAATGTGTTAAACTATGATTTTGGCTTGCAATAAGGAACAAGGGAGTGTTCCAGGGCCCATGTGATCCTTCTGTAATTGCACAGAGAACGCCACGAGCAAGACCTGAATGGAGATTAGTCCCGTTTCTTCGTCTTTGATGTGGGGATCCAGAGCCAAGCCAACATTTTTAAATGACTGTCACCTGCTGTGTTGCTGTATATCCCCCAGGGATGCTGTGATCATTGGCAGGTTGCTGCGAATCAGACAGACACTTGACTACCTCTCGATGACAGAGCCGAAGCTGCTCGAGGGAAGTTGCTCCCTTTTTTTATTTATCTGTCTTTCTGTATGGATCCAAAAGAGACCAGTCAGTGTCCAAAACATGAATACATGAATACATAAAGGTGGTTGATGTCATGGCGCTGGCCAAAATGTGAAGCCTATATCCAAAAAAGCAGCATCGATCCCTTTCTGTGCTATAAGCAGAAATTCACAAGGACAATTTGTGCATGTGTTTGCACTTCAGTTGCAGCATTTTTTTTTTGCCTATTTCCCTGATAAAATTATGTAAATCAAGTTGTGGTGCAAACAAGCCCCTGAAATGTGCTCCATTACCAATTACAAGTGCAAATTGCCTCAGCTTTAAAATTAATCCACCAAGGCTGGCACCTTTGCACCCTAAAGCCTCTTTATAAATGAAGCATTCTCTGATCTTATCTGAGTTTCTGGGATGGAAAAACCCTTTCTCTTGCTTACCTGACTTGTTGGTAACAATGCAGTGTTCTCCGAAGCAATGGTAGGAGTCATTCTGAATCATTGTGGAAAGTCGTTGCCCTGCCTTTTCTAAGAATCTTTCAGGGGCGTGTGGGTGGTGAGTGTTAGTGGATTAGACACAATCTCAATTTGCCTTACCTCACCTACAAATCACTGTTAAGCAGGCAAAATGAGGAGATTTACATGTCATTTACATATGTATGGTTATGATAGACACAAAGAGGTGTTTTATCAGTAATATTAGACGACTTAGTGTTTGCGTTGCAGTTTTCGCTGTTAGTCATTCAAATGAGAGGATGCATGCTCTTCCTGCATCACTTCTTAGTCACTCAGGGAAGAAATCAAACCCCATATTATTTATACTATTTATTGTTAGTCTACAGTTCAAGACAAGGTCATTTTCTGCATTTATTCATTGCCAACATTGTTTTAATAACCTTTCAGCATATTGTAATTCAACTGTTCTGAGAGAAAACTAGACTTCTGCACCTCCTCATGGCTCTGTTATCAGGTTTTAAAAAAATGTAGCCGTTTGACCGTTTGATCGGAGTTCATGAGTGATTGACAGCCGGCTCTCATAGACGGAAGCTGGACAGCAGACTCCAGATCAGCTCTTACTGGTTGTTTTCCTCCAGTCTGCGAAATCATGCAGATGCCATTCGGAGCACCAGAGGACACAGAGGCACATGACTTTTTTTTCAGATTACCTGTCTCATGCCCTACTGTCAGGATATAGTGACCGTTTTATAAAAATAACTTTTTTTAATCATATTTGCTCCATTTCTACCCACTGCTGCTTTGAAGAATCACAATTAAAGAAACTGGAGTGCCTTGGTAGCCGAGTGGTTACAGAGCTTGCCATATAACCGCAACGTCCTGGGTTCGATTCTGGCCTTGGGACCCTTGTCGCATGTCATACCCCCCCAGCACCTACACTGTCCTCTGTCAAATAAAGGCTAAGATGCCCCCCAAAAAAATAAAAATACAGTAAAGTAAAAGAACTTACTCAAATGTAAAAGAGTAAAACATACAATATTTCCCTCTGAATTGTAGTGGAGTAGATGTATAAAGTAGCATGAAATAGCCTGCTCTGAAGTCAGCGGCCAAATGTTCTGTTATATTAGCGTTAATAAATTTGGCGCCCCGGCTGCTGTCCGTGGTGCTGATCAGAGGCTGGTTTGCAAGGGAGTTGCATGGTGAGCCTCTCCATGGTAGCATGGCAATATAGTCTGCTTTGCAATTGTCTGGTTGTGTGTGTCCTTGCATGTGTGTTCGGGGCGAAGGCCCAAGAAAGAAATTTGCCCCGGGGGGCCAATCGCAATTATGTTACACTGCTGGATGTAAACAATGCTGGATATAAAATACATGGCTTTGGAAATGTTTTATGAGGAAGGACATGCACTCGTTTATTAGACCTCAAGGATACACACAACTTATTTTGGTGAGTAACACTGAAAGTAAACATACATTGTGTTTGTTTACAAGAAAACTCTGCAGGGCCCCTTTAAGTACAGTACATAAATGTACTACATTCCTCCACCGCTCAGGGGATCAGAGTGGTTAGTACAGTAGGAAACACCAGCAGGACAACATGACATCAGCTCTGCTAGTGTTATGCTCATGGTCATTGATCAGAATGCAGTTTTAAGTAGCTCACAGAGCCTGGATGTAGAGATAGGGAGAGTGTTTTTTACTGAATGTCCTTAGCCATTATTCACAGAAGCTACAATGACAAGTATATTGTTTTACATCCTTACCAAGTGCGAAGAAGTCCCGCAACAGCCGATCTAGTTTGCAATGACTGTGGGTTTTCCACTCCTGACTATGCATTTGCATAATGGAATTATGGGCTCAGCCATGCTATGTCTTTAGTGGACCATTAGGCAGGCCTTTACTGGATTGTAATTAGTGGCTTCTGCCCTTCACCTTCATTAGCATGCAAATGAAAATTCTGAACACCAAGAAATATTTGGCACATTGGGAGAAAAATGCCAAAGTGATTAACAGGCAATCCGAAGTGGAATTGTCTATTTCTATCTATCACAGTTTAGAACACTTGAAATGAGACATTGCAAAGTGGTTGAGTCCTTACAGGTTGATCGGAACAAGTAGCTGTTGAAATGAATTTGATGACATGACTGGTGACCGAGAGTTCATTCTGACCAAAAGGTCTTTGGCCTTAGTTGGGAAATAAATTCAACCTGATGTTCAGGCTGTATACAATTTAGCTTTTAATCTTCCAGTTTATTCTGTTTCAAATCAAGGCCATTTCTGCTATGCTTCCACCTTATAATACATGTTTGTTTTTCTTCCTCTCCTCCTACCTAGATGTGTTTTTAACCCTACCTAATAAGACATTGTACTTGAACTTCTAAACCATCCAGTAGCATTTGCAATTCTAATGCACTCATTTGAATTAAACGCTGCTTACCATGAATACAATTGAACTTCCGAGACATGTTGGACAAGACCCTGCCAAAAAGTAGCCCTCGACAAATACACATTAATCACAGGAGGTAGCCACTGGGCTGGCGAGTGGAAACATCCTTCAGCGGCGGCATATGCCAGAGAGGGGTGAAGCCTGGGGGTCGCTCTCCTTTTGTTAACCCTGTCTAATTAAGAAGCGGAAGTCATCGCTGGGGAGACAGGTTGAAGGCAGCACCCGTTGCATTATTGTAACAAATTACTGAATGTATATGGCTGTAATTGATATGAATATGAAGTGGCCATCTGTGAGGATAGATAGGTCCATCTACAGCTTATGTTTTTTTAGTCAGTTTCATTCATAACCCTTAATTTAGGCCGATCAATCATTGTCAGCGCTGTCGCCGAACAGACAAAACCACATACACAATAATTCAAAGGATTCATAATCAAACAAATTAAACATTTGTCACGGGAACAATCCTGTTTTGTACCAACATGGAGCTGTAAATCTAAAAAAAATTATACTGTCAGAATTTCAGAGCCAAGAGAAGACAATCAGTAAACAAACATTTATTTAAAAAATAATAATAAATAATGTCAATTTGACAGCTCCTCGTATTAAAAATGGTGCAGTTAAAACAGCAAATTGTTGTTCATTGTTGGTTCATTATTATAATAGGTGTTTGTAGAAGAATGACTTTGATGGATCAATATGACTAAATGAATAAATAAACAAACAAATAATTAAGGAAAATAAGGATGGAAAAGTCCGATATCTGTGGCTGTCGTAGGACTGTAATAAGCCAGTCCAATCATTTCATTGGAGCTGGTGCTGTTAGCCAATTTCATTGGCAAAACTGGGATTGTTTTTTTGCTTGGATCATGTTTTTTTTTTTTAAATCTAGTGTACTCTTGCTGGTTTCTCAGCATTACCTTTGACGAAAGGCATCAAATATTAATGTTGATAAAGCAAGCAAGAGAAACAGAGCATCAATCATTCCATAAAGAAGTACTTTTTGTTGCCTTAACTTAATTATACTGTAGTTGCCGGGTTCAGACATTTTAGTTCTCATTATATTTGCAGTAAACATTCAGAAAATGTTGATTTTCAAAAGTCTGGTTCTCTGAGGAAGAATATAAACAGGTTATGCACTTAAAATTTAACAGAGAGGGCTCACATAAAACCCACCACTGGGTAGTCCTTGTAATATTCAATAAAATATTAAGTACAGAGGATTCTATCCTAAAACGGGGCTATTATTCTGTATCTGTATCAGTATCTGCTCGGCATTTTAAAATCTGATGTTTAGTCAGCTGCATGTATTGAGGACTGGTGATGGCATCACATGAAGAGAATAGGTTTGTGCTTTTTGCTCAAGGAATACAGAAAACAATCATTTATGTATTCATGTATGTATTGAGGATCTAACCCTATACATACACCAGGAGACGGTGAGTGAACCATCCTGCAGCGGGTCAGTAGTTCATCACAGAGCCGCTGCACCACCTGCAAACACGTAAAGCGTATGCTTTTCATGGAGGACCATGTCTGCCTCACTGATTTCTCTTCATAGTATTTTTCGGATGTCTGATATTACCCACAAAAAATGCAGCAGTGATCATAACACATACTAAAAGTGTAGAATTGGATTAATAAAGTTATATTTTTTCATTTGGAAATTCTAATAAACAACGATCTGCTGTCCAACCAAGTGTAGCAGAAGTCCAGAGAGAGATTCAAGTAGGTGTAAAGGTGGTTAACTACCTGTATGTTAGAGGAGGAGAAGAGTATATTGTTTCTGTGACCCCCTGCCCTTTCTTACACTTACTTATATTCAAAGTCTTGAGCTCTTATTTTCCACCACCTGCAGCAGCAGCAGCACATTACTGACACTCAAATAGTGTGTTAAAGACATTTTCTGGAGATTGGTTTTCACAGTCAGCCACTACAGTAAGTTGCGCTAAGTAAATTGGATTAAAACAACTTAAGTATTTAATATGAAATAGGCGTTATGCCAACTCATCACGCAAGAAGGAAGTATTTCAAACTTGTCTGTAACGGATTTCTGTCAACTTCCAAATCGTCTGTCAGAAATGAAGGATTAATTTTCATAGATTTTCACAGAGTGATCAGCCTTAATTACATGTCTTTTTGATTATAAATCTGAAACCACTAATTGGATTGTTGAGTGTATGACAGATAATCAATATTAAATTGCAATAGCGCTATAACCACCACTTATTTTCCTATCTCTGCTCAGATGAATGGACCTCTGAGGTTTGCTGCCTCTGTATCGCCTCACACATGTGTAGAGAAAGGAGTAGTTTTTCAGTTTTGTGTTGGTTTACAGTAAATATCTGTTTTTAGATGAAAATATGTCTTTTTTTTACATGGTGCTTCGGTTCTAGCAGACTCAGCCTCTAGGGCATTGGGGGGTATTAAAGGTAAAACTAAAATGATGAGAGCTATGGGTTATTCTACATATTCCAAATGGTATCAAACATGTGTATGTCCTGGGTTACAGAAGATTTCAGATAAACAAACAAGTCCATATTCGGGCAATTTGATCATTTTTGTGACTTCATAAATTATGCGCCTGTTTTGGCAGCTGATGGTGAAATGGAGTGGGACTCCTGTGAAGTAAGATGGAAGGCCAGCATGGTGAGCCTGTGGAACAGGTTGGTGGGTTTACCCACCAACAGGGTGGCTAGTGAGATACTTAACATGGACTTGTCTGTTGGAGGTGAACGGGCATCTGAGAAGACTTGATTTACTAGAAGAATGTGGAAATGAAGAACATTATTTTTAAAATGCAGATGTAGAGGTTGAAGGAGTTTAATTACCAAGTCCTGACTAATTACATCCAATCATGGGCAGAAGAAATCTGGCAAAAGCCAAAATTGAAAACTTAGTGTTTATTTAGATGTGGTATATTACCACTACACATTGAAACAGGAAGATACAGAGGTGTAATTGAAGACAAAAGACTGTGTCAATATTGTGAACTAAATGAGGTTGAGAATGAAATGAATTTAATTTAATTTTGTCCTTTATGTCATGACTTACAACATATATTATTTAAAAAAGTTAATGATCCTGGTTTAGATTTGATAGGTATGGAGACTGGAGCTTTAATTGAGTATCTTTTTGAATTGTAATTTCTGATTATCTTTATAAAGATAAATTCCTCAGACTCTTATGCCTTTTTGTCATGTCTGGATTTGTGTCTTGTGCTTATGGAGCTGCGTTTGTATATTTGTTGTATTTCCATTGTGGGATATATCCCGGAGCATTATTTGTGGGAGGTTCATGTTTACGATTATGTCTGGATGATGTTTATGTTTATATGTATGTTTGGATGATGCACACCATGTGTTGCGCTGTTAGATGATGGTGTATTGCGCTATTGCGAGTTGACAACCAGGATGGTAGTTACTCAACTCAAATTAAACTCTGGACTTCCCAGACTATACAGTGGTCAACACAGTCTCACTCCCGACTCGTCAAATACCGCCACTTAATCAGCGGCCCTTGGCGTTGAAGACAGACGCACGGGGTACTCCTCGTGTTATTTTTGGACAGACCAGGGACGGCCTGTCAAGATGCGCTCGCTACATGCATAGTGTCCTTTCAAAATAAACTTCCGTTTTAGATTTAAGCAACACAACCACTTGGTTTGGAAACAGTCGTGGTTGATGTTAACTTACTGACGACTCACTGAAGATACTAACGAGTCACGTGACCAAGACTGACGTGACAAAATAATTCAACCTCACTTTAGTTTCACACGAGACACAAACAGCGGTCTCCCGGTTGAAAGTCTTGTGTTTGTTTGACCCATCTACATCCCCTCATTCCCACCCTGAACGGGCTCTCACGCTATTAATACTCCGACCGTCGAATAACGTAGCGAGTGAGTTTACAGTGGAGTTAGTTGAAAGCCCGGTTCATCACATACTGTTGCTGAAAGGTGCCTCCGTGTGTCGGTATCTGACGCCGAGGTGCACTGACCAACCGACGGTATTCGACGAGTTGTTAGTGAGAACGGGTTCGGTCAACAGTTCAGAGACCAACCAACCAGATCTTGTTACCAGTCAGTCCTTCTGCGGCCACACATCTCATACACTGAGTCAGGAAAAAAGTAGGTCCAGTAAAACGGGTAAAATTTGATTTTATAATTTATTTATTTTTTCCACCAAAAAAACAATTGCATCATTGCTCAGCATGGACAGCTTGCTCAATAATTCATACAATTAGTTTTTCTCCTTAAGCAAGCTCTCTTGTTTCAGTAACCTGCCTCAACCTTAGCACCGGCCCCTGTCTTATTAATCAGCCCCCATCGATTTAGTGTTGAAACTAATTAAAGCCCTGACATGTGCAGTTGATTCCAGACATCTGTATGTGTCGCGAATGCAAAAGCACACCCTCTCTGCCACTCTCTAACTCACTGACACCCGCAGAGTAACTTGTTCCACTAAAGCCAAAGAGAAGTGACACACTTGGGGTTTTTCAGCGGATCCATTGCCACCTTACGACCATGTTTGAATACTAACAAGCATCTTTACAATGTTTGTTTCTTTTTGTGTTGATTCTTAAAGAAAATATATTACAACTTAGGTTGTATTTTCATCTGTCTCTGTTGGTTCCATCAGATATGATCAGCACCGGAATACATATTCAGATCCTTTACTTAAGGAAAAGTACTAATACCACACTGTGAAAATACTCCACTAAGTAATTGCATTCAAAACCTTACCATAAAAGTATGTGATTATTGTCAGCAAATAAAGCTGCTTAAAGTATGAAAACCAAATATACTCATTGTGCAGTAAAATGTTCTCTGTCAGTGTTTCAAGTGCTTTAAGGATGAGTTCATTTTAACTCCTTTATATACTATTGTGTAGTTTAATCTACAGCAATGCATCGTATTCTATAAAATCATCATTTGTTTGTAGCGTCGCTGTCCTTTGAGAAGCACATATCTCTAAAAAGTCAACTTTTCAAGTCAGAAAAACATCCATGTTTTCAGCGTTGTAACGATTCATTTTTCAGCTGATCAAAAAGGCTTTTTAAATTGTTTATTTAGCTTAAGAAGAAAGGAGGATTTTCTCAACACATCAACGAACACTTTATCCTTCAGTTTATCACAAACATTCAAAATCAACACATCTGGAGATATGTGGTTTTCGCTGGACAGGAAGGGGATGAAAAACTGTAATCTGAAGAGTAATTAAAGCTGTCGGAGAAATACAGTGGAGTAAAACGTATTATATTTCCCTCTGAAATGTAGTGGAGTAGAAGTATTAAGTAGTAGAAAATGCAAATACTCAAGTAAAGTACCTCAAATGTGTACTTAAGTACAGTACCAGAGTAAATGTAGGCTTATTTAGTTCCATTACACCACTGGATATGATCACTAAGATATCAGAATGTGGAGGCATCGCTAAAAGTAGGTCCAAAGGGGAAAGAAGCATGATCACGTCAAACAATCACACAAGCTGAAGCTTTTGCCAGATTAGCTACCCTTTTATTAGCAAGTAAAACTGAAACTGATTCATCTTGAAACAGTTTGGGTAATAATTTGACCATTTGCCTTTTGTTTTTTTTCTTCCAAACACCTCCGGCTAACCTGGGGGTCTGTTAAACCTGTGTGATCGATTCGTCTGACTGCTCGTTTCTTTCACTGTCGGACTTAATTTGTAGCAATGTTTCTACGTTCTCAGATTCCAGCGATTACTTTGATGCGAGGAGCGCTGTTCTAACCAATAAAAATGATGGTAAACTCTTTGAAATAGAACATAAATGAAATGAAAAGCTTTTTTTTTCTCAACCAGCTCCTTACTGTGAGCAGTTCAGAGTTTAGCAACATTTGATTTCAAATGTGATGACAGTTGTGGTTCATTGGCAAAAACAGATTAAATTTATTTTCCTAAATTTCCTAAACTTTTTTGTCTTGTTTTTTTAATTTTGCACTCAAGGGAATATCAAGCAAACTGGTGTTGGTTTATTAATTTTAAGAATGGCTTTTATCCGTTTCTGCAAATGAACTCTTCTTACTGTATGTTGCCAGGCCACCATCAATCAATCTGATCAAAGCACATTTATACAGCCTTGATGAACAGGATTAGCTAGTTTTTGAGTGTTAAACTCTTAATAAATTAGTTGTTTTCCGACCTTTAGATTTGATTGTTGCTTATTTAGTCATAGATATACATATATAAATAATCAAAGGTAGAGTATGTAACATTTTGGTAGATCTATTAGCAGAAATTAGATATATTATTCATAACTATGTTTTCATTAGTGTATAATCTCTGTTCGTTAGTTAGTTATAAGGATGGCTACTGAGCGAGGTGAATGGCATTACCTTGGTTTTGCACTCAGCGGCTCGTGTTACCGCAGTCTTGGAAAGGGATGAGTGGAGGAGTACTCAACTGGTTGCAATCTGCAACCACACCACTAGATGCTGCCAAATCCTACACACTGTACCTTTAAACATCCACTCCTTAAAACAAAATACAACTCTTCTTTGAATAACAACATATGTCTGAAAAAGTTCAATTACTTAGATAAACAATTTTAAAATGACATCTATTCCTTCTCCGTCTTTTTGTCATGGCCACGCCCCTGTCTCTCCCTTGTGTTTCCCTGTGTTCCCCACTCCTCATGTGTCTTCCATGTACCCAGTTTGCCTCTCCTGCCATGTCCTCTGTTTGTTCCTCTGTGTTTGTGGCTCCTGGATCTCTCACCTGCTATCAATCGGCTCATCACCCCTCCCAGTCTGCTCACCTGCCTCTCGTCAGTTCATCAGCCTTGCAGTGCTTCAACCCCAGCTCTTCACACATCCGGTGCCAGATCATTGTCTCAGCTACCGTGGTAGTTACTCGCTTCAGGCCTCTGTAGTTTTTGTCTTTTCTGAGAACTGCTTCTTGTGTTGTTTTGGAGCCTGACATTAACTGTTCTTTTCCCCCTGTGCCTCAGAATCATCCACCTTTCTTCCTGCTTCCCCTGTGCAACCTCACCCTCACCAACCTCTGCGTTTCAAAAGTTTTGACTATGAGATATAAATCGTCTCCAACTTCACCTAAAAGTCCGTTATCAGTGTTTATTCACCATGACCAGGTGGTCTCGGAGAAACTTTCCCCCTTCAACAGATGAGTGTGAAAACAGTCTTCTAGTGTCAAACTCTGCACATGCATCATTCTGCACAGTGAAGCTCAAACATCACAGTGAAGTAACAAGAAGAGAAAAACATTTTTTGAGAGGAGGGAAACTTTAAAGGTCCCATATCATGCTCAATTCCAGGTTCTTACTTGCATTTGGGGTTTCTACTAGAACATGTTTACATGCTTTAACTTGCAAAAAACACATTCTTTTTCTCATACAGTCCGTCTGAATATACCTGTATTCACCTTCTGTCTGAAACGCTCCATTTTAGCGCCTGTCTCTTTAAGACCCCCTCCTGAAAAAGCCCAGTCTGCTCTGATTGGCTTGAGAGAAAAATATGTTGCACCTTTTCAAAGGTAGTTCTCAAGCCTTAGACGGTATATCTTAATGAGCCTCAATGTAACATAGGAAGGGGAGCCACTTCTGAATGGCTTGTTGAATCACATGTTTTCTGATCTAGGCAGCCCACAAAAAACTGACAGGGTTGTCTTATTTCACAGTTTGTAGGTCGGTCGGCACTCCAGATACCCAAATAGATGTAAACAAACACTGAAAAAGTGAGTTTTTCATGATTTGATAGTTTGCAGGCACTTTAATCTTGTTCAATAAGAATATTGCCCTCTGATAAATGATAAATGGAAAATAATCTAATTCTTATAAATCTGTTTTTATATCACCAAAAGGTACATCCATGTGTTGATCATTTAGTGCTTAAGTCTAAAAGACAGCATGCCCACTGAAGTAAACCTTTTTTCTTCGTTGATTTAAACTCATAAACGGTTCATTTAGAAGTCTTTAAATCCTAAATTGTTCAAATTCTAAACGCTCAAAGAAATTTTCTATAGCTTTCAACCACCGACGCATTTAAATATTGCGCTGAGTCACCTCAACTGTGAAAGGCCACAGACAGCAACAAGCAGTAATGCACTAATTATCTCATATGCTGTACAAAAGAAGGCTAAATAGTTGAGCCTTTGCTCCAGGCATGTGGTTCCGTGTGTCTTTTTAAGATGTATAGTTTGTGTAGTAAATGTTCCTTGCCATGATAAACACTCAACACCATTCATTAAGTAGTATAAACACGCATAACTAGACTTCATGCCCCTGAAATGAATATGTGCTACTTAAAGTAGCAGTGGTGGGTAAACAATTAGCGTATCCAGCCTTTCAATGATGAAGCTTCCCACTACCCCTATTAAGACATGGCATCTTTATACAGTTTAGCCCTGCTGTTTTATGAATTCACAATTACACCTCATTAATGTGTCATTTGCATAATTACAAGGAATGGGGACACCATTCACAGTGGGAATACACACTACCTTGAAGAAGTAAAAAACAACGATGCAACACGATGTTGTGAGCTGTAGGAGCAGCGAGATTTTGATGTTTTATTGTTCATGTTTTTTAGGTGGGTTCATTATTAATGGATTCACAGCTCAAAAACTGGGACAAAATTCACTTATGTGGTGCTGTAAGGATATTTTGTTCCAGCAATACCCAATTGAAAGGTGGAATTCACAAAACCGAAGATACCTTTGTTCATATTTTATTTTCCCCTAATATTTTCAACTGCATTAATTCCCAGAATTTAATTCTGTCTCATCATGGGCATGAAATAGGGTGTGAAGAAGCGATACCTGCAATAAAAGCTGTGTGAGAAATTCAGCGAAAGAGCTTATTTGGCCTGCACAGGTACTTTAACCTACCCTCTCTAGGTTATTTGTAAGATAAATGAAACCACAGAAACAGATGACAGGTCTTTAGCTCAACTATAAAATGCAATTAACCAGCAAATGAGGCCAGGCAAGCCACTCTGACCATTCCGTATGAGCAACAGCTAGAGGGGGAGGAGGAGAATGGTAATTCATACCCAATCTGCAAACTGCTCTGCTGCCTTTACTGGGTTGATAAATCGCATTTGACATTTTAACTGCTGCTGATTTGGGTATTCAAAGGTATTTAATTCAGATTTCTAAGAATTTTGTCATTGCTCGCCGGTAGAAATGATCAAATATGGCCTCTTTTATTGTGGTCTGTTTGTTCAAATAGATTTTTATGAAATGGTTCGGAAATGCTCCAGTTCACCTACAATTTGGACTCTTTGAAAAAAAGGGCTTTGAAACTAGGATTGCTAATGCTCATAATTAAATAAGACTAAAAGTCTACTGTCTGAGAGGCTGTACTTATAGCAGTGTTGTGAGCTAAATGTCAGCATTATAGACCATATAAAATATGTCTCCACATAGTCTCTGTGACATCACCGATAGGTTTCTGAAGAGCCGTTGTGAAGATCAAAGTGGGTGGCTTCGGCCGTCGCCGTCTAGGCAGTGATGACACAGCCTAACTCCCGGCTAATCCAACAATGGGCAAGGAGATGGATCGTCGGTGGAGCTGAGGCGGCCCGGGTGACGCAGCAGAGCAGACAGCTAGCAGCTAGCGACCTGGTACGGCACCCATTTATCACTCAAAGCAGCCACGCCCTCAATTATGCCAAACTGTAATCCTTTATATAATTTAAACAGGTGAGTTACAGTATATAAAAATTCACCCCTGCACAGTTGTCATGAAATGGGAAATTATAGAGACCAAAACCATTTATTTTTGCTGTAAAGTTGGGCATTTTAACATGGGTGTCTATGAGGTTTGACTCACTTTTGGAGCCAGCCTCTAGTGGCCATTCAAAGAACTGCAGTTTTTGGCACTTCCACGCTGGCTTAATTTCTCAGCACTGGAGGTTGCCGCTTGGTCAACATGCTAATATGCTCACAATGACAATGCTGACATGGTGGTGTTACAAAAGCAGGTTTAATGTTTACCATGTTTCCATCATAGTGTAGTATGTCAGCATGCTAATGTTTCCTAGTTGGCACTAAACACACAAAGTGCAGCTCCGGTTGATGGGAATGTCATTAGTTTTAGTGGTATTTTGTCAGAGACCAAAGTAAATTCAACAAATACAAATTTTGATCAGATGATGGCGCTAGATAAAAAAAAAAATCAGGAGATCATCAGAGACATCAGGATTCATCCTTTTGGCACCAAGGATATCTGTACCAAATTGTACAGCAATCCATCCAGTAGTTGGTGAAACATTTCACTAAAAACCCAAAAACCAAAACCTATTCGTGGTGCAAGAAGAAAAGTCAGGGGATCACCAAAACCAGTGAGCTTCATCCTCTGGGGACCATGAATGTCGGTGTGAAATTGAATGGAAATACAATAATTGAGATATTTCAGTCTGGACCAAAGAGGTGGACCGAACGACATTGCCATCCCTCGAGCCACACCGCTAACATGGCTAAAAAGATAACCGTTATTTTAGAGAAATCCATTGACCTGATTGTATAACTTTATCATGGCAGCCTTTCCATCACTCATTGTGTTCCAAATATAAACGGCAATATCACTGCAAAGCATGCCTACATTTCATCAGGGAAAATGCACAGCTCAGTGCATACCGCCCACCTTCACTACAACCGACCCACAAGCCCCAGTGGTCGGATACCTTGCCAAGGCCCTTTGTTCTCAGCCATAATACATCTTTATTAGTATAATCCCGTTGCTCCTGTGCTTTACTCACACTCCATTAGTCTTTATCCAAATCATGTAGTTACAAACAGGCAGGAGATTGAAGGCAGGAGAAATACTCTCCGGACATCAACGATGGATAATTGCTTTAACTTTTCGACTAACAGTTTAGCGCATCAAGTCTGAAAAGCCTTTGGCAAAGGGACAACAAGCAGCCCGCGATCGGAGCTAAGCGCTGAAATGAAAAGCCTCCTTCTGACAGTTAACACTGTTTCCATGCGGAAGAAACCTGGCTCTGCTCAGTCCCCGCTTCTCCTCCCCGGTCTGCATACAACAGTGTGCACAGGGGTCCCGAGATTTATGGCAGCAGCTCAACGTAGCTGGTGGGGGAAAGTCTTTGGGGGTTTTCACATCCCTCCATTTGTTTTGCACATTACTGATGTTTCCCTTAATGTGCTTCGAGCATCCCCTTGAGAAGCTTAGATGGGGCTGTTCTCAAGTTCAGGCTTCATTTAGTTTCCCCCTTGTTCTTCTCTGGAGATAAAACCTGACATACAGACCTCTCTGGCTCTCCTGAGGAGCTATTAATACGAGGAAAGGAACAGAGGAGAGGAGGTGGCAAGCCCCAGATCCACCTGGCAGACCAAGCACTGCCATGTTTATTTGGATCGTACATGGGAAATGGATGAATAGGCAAGCAATTGCTTTTAGTAATGGTGGCAAACGGATGCTTCCAAGGTCCCTTATGAGCAGTGGATGTTTTTGCCAGCCAGAGATCTCCCTCACTAATCATCATATCTCTAAACATCATTAATAAAACTGAGAACTCTTTTAAATCATACATCACCCCGAGAGCTTTTCTAAAATTGTTGATCATCTTTGATGTACGATCTTGAGTACTGAAGTGGATAAACAATGTCGTAACAATAGGCTGGCTTTGTTCCAGTGCATAAAATATTCTCAGTATTCTTTACATAATGAAAAAAACAACTTTGTTTTTGCATACACATATGTAGGCGTACATTTCCATGTATTTTGTAGTGGATGTGGCTCATTCTGTAGTTTCTTCTCATAATATCTACTTACCATGAACATGTGGTTCACATTAAAACTGTTCAGGTGAAAGTTTGAAGTACTTTATTATTCAGAAATCCTTTATTATTCAGAAATCCTGTTAGTAAACCGTGCGCTCCTCTGTCTGGAATATCTTCTTGAGCACACTGATGATGGACATGGTGAAAAGGTTCATGGTGAATCCAGCTTTCACTTCACAAAGCGCTCAGATCATTATTGTTTACTGACCCCAAATGAATCTGAGCAATAATACAGACACTTTTGTTTGTACTTGAAGGTTTTTCTTTCTTAAAGGGGAACATAATAACATTGAAAATACTAAGCATATCTAATCATTGATGTGAATATGCATGTGAGGCTGACAGCTGGGGCTAGGATTCGTTCCAAGGTGCATGGAGAAGGGAAAAGGTCTGAAGAGGTCAAACTCCAGCAACACTTGCAATACGCGGAACAACTTAATTATTAGACCAACTCCTCTTGGCTTGTTGCCTTCATCAATGTCACCGGATGACCCTGCTGGGGTTAGGTTAGAAAGGACAGCTTAACTTTATGCACTTTAGTTTTTTCAGATTGTTTTACCGTTATTATATTCAATTCTATAATGCTTTGTGTTGCTGTTGTTGTTGCAGTGCTCTCATTTTCTAGCGAATCAGCTGGAGACAGTAGCCATGTTTCCATCAACGTATTTTCATGCACATTTGACACACACATTAGAAAAGCTGTGTGGAAACAAAAAAAAGTTTTTACGCATGCTTGAGGTGTTTTTTTCCTTTATGTAAAAAAGAGTTTGTGTTGTGATGTTTCTGCAGTCGGCGTCTTCCCAGACACGAAAGAACAATTAAAACTTGTCCAATTGAAGCAAATTTCTGAATTTTCATTTTTCTCTCGTAGATGGCCATGCCTGTTTTGTTCCTGGTTTGCAACCAATACTTCTACTCTGTTTACTGCTGGATTACAGCCATGTGTAGCCTATACCACTGGCTTCTGACAAAACTACACAGTTTATTCTCTCCAAACCAGTTGACGGAAATTTGCAATTTCTTTTTTGCGACATTTCAAAAGTTTGCTTAAAATTTGTTTGACAATTGAATTGAAACATGACTAGTATCAGTTGTTATTTCAGCCACCAAAATCAATAATGAATAGCTAAAAATAAGGAGCCTGCTTTTGTCTACATCTGTCTGAAATCAGGGACCCATTATTACAAAAAATATAACAAATTTTGAGGCTGCAGGCATTACAAACAATCCGATCATATGGGAAGGCGTATAAATAGCACGACATTACAAGGATTTTCCGCGTCATGAGAACACATTTTAGCCTTTTCGTGTCTCATTTGTACACCACAAAAAAACTACGGTAATGGCCGTAGTTAGGTTTAGGAAAAACATCATGGTTGGGCTTAAAATAAGTACGTAAACTAAGTAAAATATGTATGGAAACAACGTAACACAAGTATGGAGAACACGTCACACAGACATCACTAAAAAACACGTCACAAACGTAACTTCAAAATAACTCAACAACACTTTGGGACACGATAACCGGTCTCCTAGTTGAAAGTCCTGTGTTTGTTGGACCCATTCATCTCCCCTTCCACCTGCCATTAGCAGTCTTTCGCACTTTTTATTCTACGTCACTAACTCTGAGCGTAGCATGTTTACACGGATGCGTTGAAATTGCAGACTACATGGTGTACGATGGTGTAAAATGGTGTGAAGGCAAGAACGACATTCTTATTGCACGCAAAATGACTTGCGAATTATCATTCATATGCCATTTAGTGCGACAGGGCTTGAAACAAAGCTGGGGATGCTCATGATACATTGTAGTCTACATTTGTTTTCAGTGCAAGTCCAAATTTGTTTGTCACTTACAGCCCATCAGCGAAGATTAAAAGAAATAATGTCCTTGTGAGTTTGTCCTTTCTGCTTATTTGCTCTGTTTTCTTTTTAGATTTCCCCAACCAACCCCAGGCTAAATAAACAATACCCAATTCCATGCAATCTACCTTTGACATCTATGCGTGGACAATACCAACGGACACAGCCACAACGTTCTACACTATATTCAACAACATACCCTGTCCCTACCACACTGCCAGATAACTTTGCCATGCCTCAGTCTCCTCTGGCTGGCCTCGTAATGCCTTCACATAAGGACAATGAAGAGAAGGCGATAAATCTTTATTGAAGCAATTATAGAGCAAATGTTATTTACACCACCTAATTGGGGCTGGGTATCTCTCTGCTCATAGAAATTACGGCTCGAGGGGAGTTAAAATGGACACCAATTAATTTTTGCTGACAGAATCAGCAAAACAGCAAATGGCAACAAAGGGAGTTTCCCCAGGAGGTAGTGACTTTAGAGGGAGGTGAGAATAACTCGACTAATGTAGTCACAACATCACACCATTTCCATATAAATAACTTCCAAAGAAATAAGAAACTAATTTGCTCGGCTGAAAAGAAATCAATTATGGCAACAAACAGGCTTGCGCCATTCCCCTAGACCTTGAAAAGTACGAATGACATGGTTATAGTACATTCTAATGCTCTGCTCGGGTTCTAGTAGAATATGCATAATGTGCACTGACGGACAGGGAGGAGTAACGTCAGCTAGTAAATGTCAAGTACACATACAGGACCACACACAGCTTATTAAAAAGCTGTCACTAGGAGAGAAGAAGCTAACAGGATGTACCAGACTTGATGAGGATTTATTACCCACTGCCATCTTTACTAAATGGCATTCTTAGACTCTCTGAGTCTTAAAATAAATCACCCTGCCGGTGTGTGTATGTGTGTGTGCGTGTGTCCGGGTGTGTGTGCATGTGTGTTATTGGGTCACTTTTGAAAAGTTGCTTTGTTTAGCATAGTTTTTGACAAGGTAAGGAATTACAAAGGGCACAAAGCGTAAATGATCGAGAGTAAACATGGGCAGCATGGGTTATCCTTACACCAAACTATGGCTCCATTTGAGAGCTGTCAATATCAATCAAATAATATATTGTCGCCATTTTACACACACAGTGCACCCAGTCAGTTCCAGCAATCAAGGACACCACAGGAGTAAGGGGTACCCTGAATAATTTAAGGGGCTGAACGGGGACCCTGCGGTTTAGATATTTATTGTTTAAGAGCTTTCGAGTTGTTGTCATGGGGCTCAAATTTCCAGCACCCTGCAGGCAATTAAAACAAGCTATTTCTTTGACACACACCAGTTTGGTCTCGTAGCAGTTCATAAAATAAGCTGTCTCAAAATGTGAATAACACCCCTGTTTGACAAAAGGTGCGGTCGCACCACATTCCTCACCACGAAAAGACTGACGAATAGGCAATTAGAAACAGGCTGTCGTTTGACATTGAAGTGGCAGAGGTGGAAATGATTCCACTCAAAATAAAAGTCCTGAAATGTGCTGCAACCACACAGTTTCCACCAGCCTCCTCTGAGATTTGGTTCAGGTTGATGACATCCCTTGGGGCCATGCCTTCACCTGTATTGTACAGTATGGCAAGCTCCAAGGGACAGTGTTAGCAAACACAGCATAATAAGGACCTGACAGAGTTCTCTACTATTTAGAAAACCCTTTACAGCTGTGTACTTTTTAATCACCGTTACTGTATGCTTCAGAACATGAAAGGAGAATTGGGTCTAAAGCTTAGCAGCTGTGTCGCCACATGATCTGTCCAACTGCACAACCTATCTGGCCACTATCCCTTTCAACCTGTGTTGCAAACAACTCCCTGTTAATTCTCTGCTTTATCCTGCAGGAGTTTGTTTTAATTGGTGCTTGTTTAGTTCAACATTGTTGGATGAAAATTCTTAGTTTTCTTTCTGGAGGTTGGACACGTTTTAATGAGGACTCTGTTGTGTTAACATTTGGTTAAATATTGAAATGTCAATATGCCTCTTCGCAGGCTTCAAGTCACCATTGAATTTTTCAATATTAAACCAATATTTTTATAATAATATGAATAATATTAATATTGTATTTTGTAAAATAACAATAATAAGAGGCACAAAGTGTTTCACAGAGTTAAAAAGCTAAAAGATAATGACAGTACGGTATCACAAGCAGCATTTTTTTGAGACAGCTATATGAGATAATTACAAAAATATATATAAAAAACGAATACAATAAATAAAATGTACAATAAAAGAATAATTCAAAGTCCGTTGCTTTGTGTGCCCTACGATCTACACCGATGAATTATGTGCAATACAGAAATGTTGCACTTCCTGGATTTGAAAAACACTGTCAGAGGACATAGTCCAGGGAGGAATCACTTTTTTTGCTGTTAATAAAATTGCTCCATTGAGGAGAGGGGATAAAGGAGAAAGAGCGAAAGCTGCAAAGCATGCTGAAAATCAAAATCCCCACAGGCTAGAAGTGGTGGAACGGGACAGATCGAGCAGTTGGACAGATTGGACAGTGGCAGAGACAAAGGTTGTGTTCGAAATCACATACTAACGCACTGCCTACTACATACTCAATCAGTATGTAGTGCATATTGCCTATTAAATGAATGACTAAAGTATGTCATTACCAGCAGACTGTTCACACTGAAGTATACTCAAGCAATATGTCTTCTCTGCATCACATGATGGTATCGATCACAACGTTACCGCTCCAAGCTACCATTGGAAGAAAATTGTTTATCACAAATGTAAATCAACATTTCAACACTCTTCCACTCAATTTAGAATTTTCTAGTATTGTTTTAAGGGAAATTAAAGTGTTAAATATGTTAGTGTTAAATATGTTTTCCACAGTACATTATATATTATATCTTTTTTTCCTCATAACTGTACCTTCACGTCACAATTTAAAAATATTTGATCCAACAGTTAATTATTTCAATGTCAGCCTCGTAGTCCAACATTGGACTGCCGCAATACATTTTGGGGTGGTTGACTATGTCCAGTAAGTTCACGTCTCATGCTCAGATATTCTTACTAATCTAGTATATATCCAGGCATTACTTGTGTACACAAAATCAATCAATACTATGCAGCTGGAACACACTACATACTCAATTTTACATCGTACTTGTGTGAATAGTATGTTAGTATGTGATTTCGAACACAGCCAAAGACATTTGATACATTCCATAACATTTCTCTCTGTTAAAGAGACATTTCTGACTTTTTAGAGTCCCTCTAGACCAGAGGTAGGCAACCTTAGGCACACTATCAATTAGCAGGCTTTTCTCATACACCTCTTTTACAGCCATTGGCAGTTGCGCGGCTTGTTGTTGATGGTAGTTTTTCTCTCTACCTGCATTCTGCAAAGACCCGCCCTACTCTGCCACTAATTGGCTAGTACTCGTTGCCTTCGTCACAGAATTTGTTGAACAAGATTGGTGAAAAGTTGGTCGGGTTAATGATTTAAACTCAGATGTGGACGTTATCATAGGGACGGCTGCCTTCTTGTATAGTGCTCTCAAATATAATTACAATGTCCTGATTATGAGAGAAAGAATATTTTTAAAAATGTTGCAATGCACGTTGCCTGTATGGATGTAACAAAATTGCATATCCGTTGGAGATTTAAATTTTGATGTGGTGTCATAACTAAACTTAATATTAACCTTAATGTTGATATGGCGCACTGATTAACGAGAAAGTTTGAAAACACTTCATATCAAAAAGGAAGCCATCCCCTGCTGTAGACTATTCAGAATGGATGCTGAGTCAGTCAGCAGTGCTGCGACACTGAACGTAAGTTGTATATACACTACTTCATCCTCGGTCTAACACATACAGCTAAATTAAAGATATCATTCACACAAATACAAACACATTTTCAGTTGTAAGTGTTAAAATTACGACTTTTTCATCAGTTTTTATTGGGTGCTGGTAAGGATTTTGCCCATTCAATAACTTTAAATTGAAGTAGCCTGTGTGTCAGCTGTTTAAAGGATAAAGTGTTGGAATTCAATCTGCTGAACAAACTGGGAGCAGTCTTCATTTGGAGTAGAAATGAGTGGGGCACCAGTGGGAAAACGCAATATTGTCTGCTCTTCCCTCACTGGACAAGGTCAATTAGAGAAGGACATGGATTGGCAATCAAACCTGACACCAAAGATTGACTATAGTGATTATAACCATGCAGATGGGGGGCTTTAAAGGTTATTAATAATGATTTATGGAATTAATTAAAGAAGTAAGATAGGATTCCGTGCTTTAAATACATTATATAAGTCCAACTGAGGGAACATTTACCACGTACGGGAGCTCCAGTTATAAATGCAATATGTTCTATGACTGGATGGTTTGTCATTTGGGCTGGTGGAGTTATGATTATGATTAGAGAGAGCGAAGATGGATTAGCTGAAGAGACGCAACATAAATATCAGATATGAGCTTCCATGGATTGATTCTGAACACATTTCCCAGCATTATGCATGCATCATATATGACACACGCATTGTCTATTAATAATGACATTTTTTATTATTGGTCTACATTAGACGTCAAAATATATATTTTGTCTCCATCTTTGCTGAGGTGTTTCTGCACTTCACCGCATTGGGATTGTTAGTGAGTCTAAGTGTGTTCTCGGTACTGTGGTGTCTTTTCATGATGAATTTGAGTTGAGTCTGTATGTGGTGTTGTTTTCTTTGTTCAGCTTTGTGAACTACTCCGCTCCTCTGCTATTCCTTTTTACTGCAAGGGCTACAGCAGGGGTTCCCAAAATGGGTGGCGCAGCATCCTGGGATGCGTTTAAAGAGAGGCTAAGGGTGCCACAAGATTCGTATTCTCACATTTTAATAGCATTTCAGAACATTAAAAAAAACAATAACTGTTTTTTTGCCACTTGGAGGCAGTGGAAACAAGCTGTGACCACAAAACATACATATTATCACCTTAAAGGTTAATATGGGGAATATGTTAGCAAACAGTTGCACATTTAAACATCTAGAAAACATGGAGCAACATTAGCATTCAATTGGAGACGTGTTTCTGTCCATCTGGTACAATGTCTCCTTTTAGCTTTGTTTTGGCCTTCCACCAACTCCTGAGAGAAGTATCTGGCTAAATGCCACTATGTCCATGACTTCGTCGCTAACTGTCTGTCTGCTGACAACACTGGTGGACTCAGGGGGGCGGAGTGGTGAGTGGTGGGGTGACCACGGCGCTTGGTGTCCACATGTTTGAAAATAAATGCAGCAAAAGTGCCCTCTTGGATGCCCCTATGGTAGATAAAACATGATAAAGTGCCCTTTAGGGTGCCCTTCCATTGGAGAACATGTAATGAAGTGCCCTCTGTGGTGCCTTTCCAGTGGAGAAAATGAGATGCAGTGCACTAAAGGGTGACCTTAAAATGGAGAAAACATGATGCAGTGCCATATAGGCTGCCCTACATGCTAGAAATCTTTCTGTGTGCCGGGGCCCTTTTTATTTTTTTATGCCCCTGCCCCTCAGACAGCCTGAGTCCGCCACTGGCTGACAAACAGAGTTGAGAGCAGAAAAAAAAAAAAAACAATGAGTTTTAGCAAATATGCGAAAATACTGCATGGCACTGAGGGGAAGAGCAGTGTTTTTAATATATTTCTTATTCTTATATATTATTTTAAGTATATAAAAATTGAAGAAATAAGCAATAAACAGGGCATGTTAAAGCAGAAAATCACTATATATAAGGGTACCATGGTTAAAAAATGATTGGGAACCAGTGGGATGAAGCAATGGGGTTTTAGAGAAAGCACTATATTCTTTATGTGACCCTGCCAGTCTCCATTGCATCATTAGGAACCTTCTATAGCCCACAGAGAAGGAGTACATTATCTATGACATATTGATAAGCTACAGGAGCAGCCTACAGCATAGGTAACGTAGACAGCATAGACAATAACTCATTGTCTGAGGGACAGCTGTCTGGGAACTACAGGCACTGTGTGTCTGTGTGCATCTGAACGGGCACTGTATGTCTGTGCGTGTCTGAACATTAAAGCCCAGTGGTGACCCTCTAACCCTATGGCGGGTCATTTCCTCCACACTGGACAAAATCTGTCAGCACTGTTTTTATTGTACATTGGAAAAACTCTCCTAAGATGAAGCCCTAAAGGTGATAAATATATAAACATTGCATAAAAGAAGGATTTTCAATACACATGTTGGATATATTTTACCCCAATGGACTCAAAACACACACACATATATATACACAGACACATATATACACAGACATATATATATATATATATTAGAGCTGTCAAAGTTAAAGCAACAATAAGGCATTATTATTTTTAATTTCTTTTAACGGCACTAATTTCTTTAACACATTAACGCAACTTGCGATTTTTAATTAACTTCTAAAAAATCCGACAGGCTGCCGATCTTTCGGAGGTTGTAGCGGGCTCAGTTTCAAAGCTAGAAAAGTGAAAATACTGTCATCATATGAAACTAAAAAACCTAAGGTATCCATTGGTACCAACCATGTCATACTAGCTTGTCGGGAAGGAGGGTAAATAACGCTCGAAACTTGCGCTAAATTTTCGGCGAGGAAAAACTGGCATGGCCATTTTCAAAGGGGTCCCTTGACCTCTGACCTCAAGATATGAGAATGAAAATGGGCTCTCTGGGTACCCACAAGTCTCCCCTTTACAGACATGCCCACTTTATGATAATCACATGCAGTTTTGGGGCAAGTCATAGTCAAGTCAGCACACTGACACACTGACAGCTGTTGTTGCCTGTTGGGCTGCAGTTTGCCATGTTATGATTGGAGCATATGTTTCATGTTAAATGCAGTACCTGTGATGGTTTCTGGACAATATTTATCATTGTTTTGTGTTGATAATTGATTTCTAATAATACATATATACTTACATTTGCATAAAGCAAGCATATTTACCCACTCCCGTGTTGATAAGAGTATCAAATACTTGACAAATCTCCCTTTAAGGTATGAACAGATAAAAAAATTTGATTAATTTGTGATTAATTTGCGATTAATCGCGATTAACTATGAACAATTATGTGATTATCATGATCGCGGTTTCCAACTAATGAAGAAAGATATGCTTTTGGTGTATTGAGAAATTGTTGCATCTTTGTCTCCTAGTAACAAAGCTTACATGGATGAGAGTAGCAACACAAACATTTATTTATTAGAAATTGTTGTATGGTATTACCTTGAAGGAAAGTGAAACCCTGAAAAGTGAAGTCCTTCTTTGCCCAGTGGCCATTTCAGACTGTGAGACAGCTCTTCTAGCTTGTTAATCATTCCCCATGCACAGTCAAAACTGACATGACCATTTGATGCATTACTGTGTAATGCTCCAGTAATTATTCTTTCCTTTAACAAGGCAGGCAAGCGAAGCCGGGCTGCCCTCCTTCCCTCCCATGTCTCAGTCATTTATTTCTTCATTTTCTCTCAACTTAGGAACAATCTCGGTCGTACTGGAGCATGGAGGAAATGTGACCATGGGAGTGGTGGTCTTTAGCTAATCTAGGATGGCTAATAGGCATTCGAGCACACAGAGCTGCACTTTTCTAATACACATGATTGTTGTTTTTAACGTTCATGTAGACTGGGAAGCTTGACTTAGCACAAATATTATTTTTCTGTGCTGAACCCTTCGATATTCAAATGTACACCCACATGAGCGTGCCGCGGAGTCAAGCAATGTCTACTGTTATTGCTCCACTGGCAAAGTTGCAGGTTAAAGGGCCTTGCTTAAAGGCACCTGATTGGTAGTTTTTGACGCAGGTCAGAGAGTCACTCATTCACTTCCTACGCAAAGGTTTCTCCCTGCCAATCTGGGGATTTGAACCGGATGACCTCAAGGTTGCATGCTCGCTTTTACCTCTGTGGTAAATTGTGTTTCTGGCTGCAGCTCTCGGGTGATTGTCAGAGGTGTCAGAGCTACAGGTCAAAACACAAGGTTTACAGGAGACTGATATGTGCGATGTGTTTGTAACATGTGCTTGCCAGATTTCAGTTACATCTTACTGCCTTAACCATCGAATTTCTATACCTGCATACTGCATTCTGTACAGCTGCAAAGCAGGAGGATTTATTCCGGGGTTAGGATTCTGGATACAGCAGTCACATGGAGGTAGAAGTCCCATTAATTTTCTGCATGTTAGGTGACAGACATTTGGAGCACTTCCAAGGTTTAGATGGACGTGAAACCCTCCAGGTTGAATCACCACTACAAAAGATGAGCAACTGTTTTTAAAATGTTCTCGTTCCTTGGTAAAAAAAAAAAAGCCAAAAGTAAAAGTGTGTGTACATAAAGACATCAGAGGAGAAATCAGTCACTTCAATAAGAAACATCCAATCACCAAGGGTGAAATGCTGCTAATAGAAAGCAGAAGCTAAATATCACGCTTTCTAGAAACATTCCCCACCCCCCACTGAAGATTTTTACCAGAGAGAAAAAAAAAATGAAGTATCTAAAGTAATGTATTTAATTGGATTTGTCATATTTTATTTTTATTTTTTCTGTTTAACTACATTTTTTATGTTACTCGCATGCCTCTATGGATGTTGATCTGTTGGTCTGTAAATATCTCAGCAACTATTGGATGGATTGCCACTCAATTTTGCACATCGTCCCAAGAGGGCTAAGCTTATACTGACTTTGGTGATCCCTTGACCTTTCCTCTCGAGCCATGAGGCTGATATTTGTAGTTTTCAGTGAAATATCTCAACAACTGTTGGATGGATTACCATGAAATTTTGTACACACATTTGAATTCCTCTGAGGATGAATTTTAATAACTTTGGTGATCTCTTCACTTTTCCTCTACAGCGCCATCACCAGGTCAAACCTTCAATTTGTCCAGTACATTTTTTTTTACAATTTACTGCATAAAAATAGTTTTCATGTATGTTCAGCAGGAAGAAATCAGCATTAGTCTTTATGTATTGGTTCATTGATTTTATTTATTCCCACCCTGGCTGATGCAATCTACCTATACAGGGAAGCCAGAAAGCTCATAGGGATACAGGGAGCCTTGATTGACCATTCCAGACTCATAAGTTATAAACAAAAGGAGATTTCTTATGATGCAATTGGTGGCAGTATTGGAAATGTGTCCGATACTGCCCAAAATTCTGGATCGGGTATGGGCGAGTACGCCAGTCTATGCACTGATCCAATACCATAATTTATTAACCCATAAAAAAATGAATTTAACCATAACGAACGGCAGCTGCGGCAATTGTAGTATTAGCAGCAGTTTGGTGTTCACCACACCAAACTGACTGTAAACCTAATATTATCATTACCCAGGAGACACTGGTGTTTCTGTGTTTTAAGAATATTGACGAGATATTTACACCTCATCAAAAAAAAAACCTTTGAAATGGGAATTTACAATAGGGAAATATACTTTTCGAGCATCCCGCTTGGGAGTTTCCAAATCTCCTGCATAGAGGAACAGGAGCACCTTGAGGAAACTGTCACACAAACATTGCCAGAGCTAGTTCAACACCGAGCGACATCTATCTACTGTATTACTGTTTCATTATCATATGAAGGTCAATGGCAACAAAGGAATTAAAACCAGCAGTGAATATCTGGAAGGTTGTGCTTAGATTTTGACTACTTATTATATATATATGTGTGTGTGTGGTCTTGAGAGAGTAAGAGGAGGGGAGAGTCAGTGAGCGAGAAAGGCAGAGAGAGGGACAGGTATAAGTGAAAGTGGAGGAGGTGAGCCATCGAGAAACACATCCTACATGGTTCAGGAGACTAATTATACAAGAAGGCCAAGCTAAGTCGACCACTTCAGAGAGTCTGCAGGCTACACAGGGACCACGCGACATGGATACCCCATTCAGAGGAGGGAAACAGCTTCTCATGCATGCCTTATTACCCCAAAGACCTACGTCTGTGGCAGATAAGTCACCTACTCCTTCTAGCCTTGCTCCTCTGCGGACACAGATCCTGTAATGATACATTTCACTTCTGGCGATTTTTCAGTTTGATGGGTAGAAAAGTGAAAACAAAAAAAAGGAAAAAAGTGTGCAATATGGGACATCATCTCTGACCCCCATCAAAGAGTTCTCTCTTCACATCTCGTGGTAAGGCGAAACAGTGCCAGCCCCTCATTTTCCTGCGGTCCATCTCTAATGGGATTTGGGTTTTATATTAAGTCCACCTTCCCTTTCCCAGCCCTCCCTTTGTCCTGACACTGTGGTGTGAGTGATTTGAATTTAAAAAGTGGCTAAATCCACAGAGCAGAGCTTCAAATAGGATTGTGTGCGCCTTTCACTGTTAAACAGGGCCTTCCAGGTAAGCCTGTCCTGTAAAATGACAGGAAAGGTGAGGGGTGCGGTTATGTAAGGCATCACTTACACACACACACGCACTCGCTCACAAGAGGAAGCTCTCTTAGATCATCTTGTACAACTCAGTAAGGCAGATTTTCTCCCTCAGAATTACTGCTGGCCAGTCTTCATCCAAAGGTACCAGCTGAATATCGCTGAGGGTATTCTATGAACAGTCAATGCACTGTGTTTTTGCACATCGCTTTCATTATTTGCAATAATGAAGGGGGGGGATGAGATTCTGTTAAATAAATGATTCAAGGTCAGGTACGGAGCAGCATCAGTTACATGAAGCGTTAAACTGCTTTCAGCTTTATGGTCTATCATATGAACCGCTGCAGTTATGTTCAAGCTGCATAATAGCACCACAGGATATTACTGCATGATTAAAGGTGTTCTATACAATATCCAGAGCATTAATATTGCATCAAACAACTTGCTATGTAAAGATATAGAGGAGTAATGTCTACCTGAGCAGAGAATGAAGTCGCTCTCCCTCTGTGTGTGTTGTAATCTGGGCTTCTATCTGCTTTGTTGACATAGCTGGGCCGGCCGCGCATGCCCTTTAGTGCATGTTCGTGCATATGAGCATGCCCCACTGGCTGGCTCACAACCGCTGCGCCGCACTTTTCTCATATGGCGGTTACAGCTGATAACGCCGTCCCGACCGCCGGCGCCGTTGCGGAAGCGTGGCACCCACCCTACGGTTCCCCTCAGGTTTTCACTGTTAGCCCTGTTAGCAGCATTAACTATGGGTCATTGGCTCAGCCGTCGCCATGTTGAGAGCCATGCGGAGGCAATAGGAATGCTCCAAATCTCACATTTAGCACCTTTAAAGTTTGAAGATATGTTGCAGGTATTTGTGCATCTGTCAAATGATAAAATAAGACTATAAATCTACATGACAATATTCACATGCTGATGTTTAGCAGGTAATGTAACATTTTCTAATTAGCATAGAAAACAATCCACAGCTGATGGGAATGTCATTAGTTTGGCAGGTATTTGGTCATAAACCAAAGTATTGAACAAATCAAAATTGTGTCCACATGGTGGCGCAAGATGAAAAGTAAGCCGAAAAGTAATTACAGTTCATCCTGAAGGGGACATGAACGCGTGTACATTTCATAGCGAATCATCCAATGGTTGCCGAGACATTTCACAAAAAAACAACAACAAAAAACGATACTGTCAGCCTCATGGTGGCACTAGAGGACAAGTCAGGGGATCACCAAAGTCATTAGGAGTCATCCTCTGGGAACCATGACTGTCTTTACCAAATTGTATCCAGTAGTTGTTAAGATATTTTAGTCAGGACCAAAGTCTGACTTACATATCAGTAGTGGAGAGACCGATCAAAAACTATCCCTGCCCAGTGCTATATTTCATCTCATGTCAGAATGAATAAAAACATACAAAGCTGTTGCTCAGATCTATTTTTATTTTCTTAACTGAGTGTGATATAGCATTCAGCTACAAACCAAGATAAAATGTCTGTCCCTAATGTATTGGCATACATCCGTCAGTGTGTGGTCTTTGTCATGCATTCAATCTTAATCGGGCTGACATGTTCAGTGTCATAGATAATTACAGAAGTAATACATTGGCCATTAGTAGCTGCCTTGACAGCCTTAGACACATTTCTAACATAACTAGTTGGGACATTTGCATGCACAAAGCCATGTCTTCAGCCAAGAATGTTTTCCATTTTCCATGGAAACTGTTCCTTTTCGGAGCTATTCACTCAGTATTTAAACCTGTATTATGACATCGTGTTGGCATTCCCGTCTGTCTGTCGGAGATTCCTGTGTTTTTCGTAGGTGCCGTATTGGTACAAGCTCATCCGCGATATCTCAGGAACGCCTGGAGGGAATTTCTTCCAATTTGGCACAAACGTCCACTTGGACTCAACGATGAACCAGTTCGATTTTAGTGGTCAAAGGTCATTGTGACCTTACGTATGTCTTATTCTCGTGAAAGCGATATCTCAGGAACATCTTGAGCAAATTTCTTAAAATTTGGCACAAACTTCCATGTGGATTTAAGGATGACTTCATATGCTAATTATGGCAATTCCACACAAATGTCTAACAGGATAAAATGATGAAGTGATGACATTTTGGACAGACATGGATGTAAACTGCAACTTGACTGGTTGGCGGAGGCATACAACGGCAGAGACCATATCCCAAAGTTATCACCACATATTTAATTCGCCATTCCTTGACCACATCCCTCAGGGCCCACAATGTTTTGGCAGCCCAGTATCCCTAGGAAAGACATACATATTTGATGATATTCTGCACCTCATGATGTACGTCCAATGCCGTTGTTCAGTGTCAATGCAATAAGCAGTGTATGTGTACCATAGCATTGAAGTGAAAGCAAAGCATCATTTCAGTCTTAACTCAAGATCCACTCACTCACTTTTTTCTGGAAAGTACCTTGACAAGAGACTGAATGAACACCAAAAACAGACATCAGGGAAAAAAAATGTCACCAACTATGATATTTGTGGAAAGGCTAAGAGCAGAATTTACTTCAACCATACCAAGGTTAATCAGGAGAAAGAGCACATAGAGCTGCCACAATAGAGAAAAAAGGAGCACAAAGGTCCAGAAACTGTTGCTATCATATCACCAACAATTGTGTAAGGCTGCACTAATGCTTTATTATTATGATAATTTTATGGTATTTTCATAAGCTGCTTGAAATGTTGGCTAACTTTATTGTGCTCTAAATTACATAAAAAAGTATTCTCTCCCATTAAAGTACATTCAAGGATCTTTTCAAAGAAAAGTTAGGTATTATTGCCATAGTCAATGGTACCTGCTTTGGTTATATTCAGTATGAGGTTGAAGCCAAACGTTGACATCCAAGGAGTGTTTTAATTAAACTATTTGGCTTTGTATCTCAAAGGACACTACTGCTTGCTCACTATCAACAATAAATGTTTATTGAAGTCAGACAAATGATATTATGAATTGTTTATAAAATGTACATTCATATTTTTTTGTAGTTTGTTTAGTTTACACAGAAAATATGACTCACATTCTGTAATTTCAAAAAATAATTAAAAACTCTACGACTGGGAATGCAATAAACTTAAACATACATAAATAATATACTTAAATACATATTTCAGTTTTATATGTAAGCAAGATTATAAATCTATATGTAAGCAAGATTAAAACAACAAACAAATAACATGCATGTCAACTAAGCATGTCAAATCTAGAAGTTAAATTTCTCAAAATTGTAAATACAGATGCTATATCCGCTCCTTTCCCAACACAAGCACAAATACAGAATATAGCTAAAATATTGACTAATAAAACATGCATCTACATATGCAGGCTCTGAACTACATCTGCTCTAGTTCTGGATTTTTGAGCAAAGAAAATTCCTTCTCTCCAAACAGTTCCTGAGTAGCAAAAACTCCCCAATCTTCGATATTGTCCCACAGTACATCCCAGGTGCCGGGCAGGCAGGCAGTTGTCCCTGCATCCCGTTTGCCCACAGCCACTCTCCTGCCAGGAAACGTAAACCAATCCACACCTCTGGTGTCTGGGCATCCAGGATTGCTTTTCTGGCATACAAGTTGTCAATGCCAAAATCCATGTGCGAGAGATCGTAGAGATCACTTTTGTTCCTGCAGTGTTCCAGAGCTTCCTCCCAGGTCTTGTTCTCTTTCACCAAGATTGAATCATGATAACACAGAAATGCATGTTTGCCATCACAGTTTCGATCATACCAATATTTATATCCCATACTAACACAATTCTCGTTTCCTCCTTTGTTATTAGGTTCCTTGGTATTCCAGTTTGTAAATCTGCTTTCCTCGCCATCAGACCAATTCCAGACATCAGGATTATTTGTGTCTCTTTGAAGACCAATCCAACAGTGCTCGGTGCCTGTGCATGGAGTATCTCGTGCATTAAATTCATTCTCATCTCTAAAAGTGGCCAGGTCGACATGGTACTTCCTGCAGTACTGTTGGGCCGATGACCAGGTCATTGAGCGCGACACATGAACATACCTTCTTTGTTGGTAAAAGGCCTGCAACAGAGGGAGGTTGAAGATGAAGTTGAGGATGAGGATGAAGAGACGGGTGGAGCTGCTATTCTTCAACATGGTTCCCCAGAGGTGACTTGACTTTGCAGAGCTTGGCAGATTTGAGTTTCAACACCCAGATCTCGACACTGTATTTTCTGTTTAACGTCCCTGGTAAGCAAAAGTATTTTTTTTAAAAATCTACGTGGGTTGTCCCAACTCAGTATTTGCAGACTCACTGAGTAAATCACTACCACTAGTCCCCCAATGAAAGAAGCCTGGAATACACTCGGACAGTCCGTACCATCACTCCCCTGACGGCCCCCTACGTACAACTGACCAATCATGTCATCCACATTAACATGAGAATGGGATGACACAGGAACACACACAACATACAGGCTCACCCAGTGAAGGAAGTATTTAATTCAACTTAAGGTTACTTACTTTTACTTTTAATAATTAAAGTATTAAAAGTAAAGGTACTCATTATGTAGGCAGAACGGCACCTGTGATATTGCCATATATTACATTATATTATTATTGCTGATGCATTTAACATGTAGGCGGCATTTTAATGTTATAGTAAGTGAAGATGGAAATAATAATATATTTATTTATTGGTATATTTAACAGGGGACTGTGCACATTAATAAACGTTGCTGTATAAGGCAAACGGCTATTTTTCATCTGTTGTGGCTCATCATTCGTGGACAGATGTTACAAAGTCACCCTTGGAGTTGAATGTCTAAAACACTGTCAACCAACGACCACATATGTCAGATGTTGTTATATGAATAATAACTATAGCAGTCAATTCAACATAATAGAGTAAAACATACAATTCTCTTCTTAAATGTAGTAAACTGTATGTCAACCGCGCTGTACTTAAGTAAATGTATTGACACATTCACTGACACAATGCTCACAACTTTCTTTTGTTCTATTTGTTTATGTAAATCAGAGAACAAGGCAAAACATCTCTTCCTAATAGTCAAATAGGTCTTAACTACAAGTCACCATCGTCATGGTCAAGGTCAAGGTCAGACAGGGCAGTGGAAAGGACTTTTGCTTGAATCATTGTGTAGGGAGTTTGCAGCTAAACGGGGCCAGGTCTAGTCCATTTAGACCACAGGGGCCAAACTGGGGCCAGCTGTTCTTTTAGGGGGGGCAGTGAAATTTAGTGTGCGTTCATTTTAGCAGTGGAGAAGTTTAGAAACACTAGAAAACAACTTTTAAATGTTCACATCAAAAAGAAATAATACCCATATCATAGATACATGGCTTACACAACATTTATGTATTTTCTTATTTCTCATGCAACAGTATACAGCACTACAAAGCTTGTACTCTAATACAGCATTGAATACTAAAACATTTAAAAGCTTGTGTTCAAGTCAAAATGTATCAAACTCATTTATTCACAGCCTACAAGGTCTGCGGTATTCTTGGTACTTTAAGCTCATTACTCGTGCACCGCAGCTTGAAACAAAACAAAATGAAGAAATTCTCGCCAGCAAACTATAGCGGACCTTCTGCACAGGCTCATTCACAAATCACACACTCAACAGGTGATTGAACAAGCAATAAATGCAATACTGGAGAAAGTCCAAATTACTCAAAGCTCTGCAGGCTCTTTGCCTGCGACTGTGGCCGTGGAGACGGCGCACCGTAACCCAACAGCTTCAGCGGGCCAGGCAAACAACCTGCAGTACGTAATGTGACTTGCTTGCTGTGTTCTTGTTAAGGAGTAACACACACACACAGAGACACATTTAACCAATGGGAAAGAAACCAAGGAACAAAGAGTTGGACAGACAGATTGTTCAGAGAGAGAGAGGGTATATGTGACTGACTTTATTTCAGGTCAAAGTCCATTCCCCTTTCTTTCATGTACAAGTGTCCATATGTTGTATTGCCGCACTGCATGCGTCACTGTGACGATCATTGTGTTTGTCAGCTGACAGAACTCCATTGCTGCTAGATTTGATATCATTAACAACACTGGAAAACAAGCTGGTAGTATACTTTAACTTTTTTCCTGTCCTCACTCTGATTGACTGCGATAAGGCTTGAATATCGTGTGACCCATAGACTATATATATATAAAATATGGACATAGTCACCCAAACGTCACCCATAGGTTTCTGAAGAGCCATTGAGAAGCTCAAAGTGGATGGCTCCGTCCATCGCTATCTTGGCAGTGACGACACGACCTAACTAATCCAAAAATGGGCAAAGAGGTGGATCGTCGGTGGAGCTGAGGCGGGTCCAGGTGACGCAGCAGAGCAGACAGCTAGCGGCTAGCGACCTGGTACGGCGCCCATTTATCACTCAAAGCAGCCACACCCTCCATTATGCCGAACTTTAAGCCTTTATATCATTTAAACGGGTGAGTTATGTAAAAATGTACTCCCCGTACAGTTGTCATGAACGGGGATATTAGCTTTAGAGACCAAAACTGTTTCTTGTACCAGGCTGTAAACATGTTTATTTCGGCCTTTTAAAACGGGGGTCTATGGGATTGACTTGCTTTTGGAGCCAGCCTCAAGTGGCCATTCGAAGAACTGCAGTTTTTGGCACTTCATTTCTCAG
The DNA here is from genome assembly GCA_916701665.1 of Sebastiscus tertius. Classification (NCBI taxonomy): domain Eukaryota; kingdom Metazoa; phylum Chordata; class Actinopteri; order Perciformes; family Sebastidae; genus Sebastiscus; species Sebastiscus tertius. The sequence continues at coordinate 109,526 of CAKAOH010041831.1, read as the reverse complement.
CACCGGAGGTTGCCTTTTGGTATGACCACACATACTGGCAGACATTTACCAATCCAGAGGGCCACTGTTTCACTCATTTGATGAAACTTGTTGAAAAAAAGTGGACACAGTTCAGGCTTGTTGGCCCCACCTAGAACTGCCCCTGGTCCTAAAATATTTTAACAAACCGAAGACAACAGATTCACAGTCGCCTAAAAGGTCAATTTTAATTGATAGTCTGTTAAAATTATTGTTTTCAGAATAAAGTCTATGCATACAAGTATAAAAATATATAAAAATCATTCAATTAAGAGCAAAAGAATGAATCAAAAAGGATAGTGTCCCCTGTAGATGGGGGCATCTGTTGATGGATGGACAGGGGGAGATCAAAGTTGAGGCTCAGAAGCACAGATTCATTGCAGGAGGCCTCTATGAGATCCATGAATGTCCTCTTCTGCTTTTCACCCCAGGCCAGCTTGGTTTTATTGGTAGACAAAAGGCCAACAATTTTTTTTTAAAAAAGAAGAAAAAAAGCAATACCAGCCCACGAGGGCCAAAAACATCCTTAACTGTCAACTGGTTTTATGTGCCACTCTCTGGTTGCCTCCCTTTCATCCTGTTGTCTGAAAACACTCCCTCTCATGATCCAAATGCAACTTTCAACTTCCTGAGAGAACTCTCCTGGATTTATGATGAGACCTGACAGTTTGATCTTTTGCAAGATGTCCTCCATGTGAATGAGTGCTCTTGCTATGAGTTTCTGAAGATGCCAGCGTCACCCAGGTAAGCTGCTGAAATTGATTCTGTGCTGAGAGAGAACGTTTTCTATCAAGGTTGGAGAAACCTGGTCTCTCTTGAGACAGGTGTGGTGGCATGAGGGCATGTAACTGTGGGCTGATCTAAGGTACAGAAGCATCTTCCTCACCCACAGCCTGAACAAAACAACTGTTTAATGACAGGGTTTCCTCTCTGAGTTTGGCATGTGATGGAACCCAGTTCTCTGGGGGAAATACACCAACCCGATTTGTTTGCCAACAACTTGCCAATAGAGCAATATTCACTCTCCTTTAGCTCTGTTTTTGGTCTCTACCAACGCCTGAGGGAAATATCTGGCTCTTTTGCTGCTGAATGCTCCACTATGTTCACTCAGCCCAGTCGCACAGCAGTTTGTGAAATAGTCACAAAATTATAATGTATTGATTCATGCACATAGACATGAATTTCTGGGAAGTATAGACAGCGGCGAATGCTGCATAGGGAGGATGTTGGGTTGGAAGTGTGTGTTCAAAAAATGCAGGACTTTTGCCCAGGAGATTGGTCTTCATGTCCCATGTGAAACAAAAAGTCTGAGTTGATTTATTTGGCAAGTAACTTCCGTACTTAAGTTACGGCACTTCCGGTGTTATTTTAACCCAAACCCTGATCTGTTCCTGAACCTAACTAAGTAGTTTTGTTGCCTAAGCCTAACCAAGTCGATCTATTCATTAATCTAACTAAGTAGTTTTATTTTGAAAAGACTGGAGCGGAAATTCACTTGTGTTGTTGAAAGTCGTGCTGAGCGCCACGAAAAAGAAAGGGAAATTCGTGTCTATGTACACGAATCAAATGGATTCAATTTTGTGACTATTTCACAAACTGCCATGAGACTGTGTTGGTTCACCAGCTAGTCACTGACTGTGTCCGTCTGCTCTTTGGTGCAGAGCAAGAAGTGTACAGTGGGCTTTTAGGGCTTTTTTTTTGCAGATAACAGCTGCCTGTTGCGGCGGAAAATAACAATAAGAGAGCTGCGACAGTGAACCAAAATGGTAAGGTTGCGGGCTGGACAGCTAAATAATGAGCTGAAACTCACTGTAAAGCTCCGTAAAGAAAGGAGCTGCAGAGTCGGGGTGATAATCTCTCTGTACGGCCACGGTGATCCCTTTCACATTACACATTGTCTTTTGCCACATTGTTATTGTGAAAATATATATATATATATATTATAGCAGCTTGAAGTTTTGGTGCAACTAGATTTAGTGAATCACTATTTCGCAGCAAGCTAGTTAAGAACTTATGAAGGACTTCAGGCACAGACTTAGTAACGGATTTACAAATCTGTGGTGTACTTTTTTTTGTCTCACCTACTCAGCAGCTATGTCCATTTTCATCTTGTCAACCATCACACAGTCTTCTCTGCAGGAAAGACAGAGCATGGACTGCTTCCAATAGACCGTTGGCAATTCGGTCCTCCTCACTCTGAACATGGGGTTCTACCTGATCTTATGATGTGTCCCTCTTCTGAATGCCGGTTCTGTCTGGGCCTGCTCCTGGGATCAAGTGGGCACAATTACAGCCCACACAGACCAGATAATCACCCCTCACTTGAAGTACTGAGATCTGTGCCTTTTGCAGGGCTTTCCAAAGTACACTGTACACAGATAAAGAGCTTTTTTGTGCTACCTTCTCCATTCTGGCCTGAAGTGTCTTCCTGTCTACAGTGACAAAAGATGGACTTGAAGGACTTTCACCTATTCGCTGCCTTTTCTACCTTGATACTAACTCAACCAGGATCTGAAATAGACTCCAACAGACCCGCAAGGCTTTCCTCTGGCTCCACTGGGTTTCAGCTGGGTCTCACAGAAGAAGGTCTTGATTTCTTGTCCTGTTTCATGGTAGGTCTCCACCACTTTGTAACTCTGTGAGCCACTTTCTGATCATGTTCCTTGACCCGTACTCTGACCTCTGGTGACAGCAAGCAACAGAACTGCTCAAGAATGAGAATCTCACCAACCTGTGGTTCTGCTTGGTTACTTCCACTTGTGGAAGAGTTCCCTTGGTGACAGATCTCCCAGGGGGCCTTGTCCTGCTTGATGTCAAACTCTGTGGGCTTCAGTCCGAAGACCGCTACAATGATTTTACACTTGGTTAACAGGGCTGTGCAAGATATAGAATATATATATTTTTTTCTCAATTGTGAAAAAAATGATTGAATCTGATGGTATTTGGTTATATATATATTACAATCTATTGCAGAAAGTATGATATAAGTATGATGACATTTCCATCTGGTACCAATAAATTGAATGCTCTGACTAAAAAAAAAAAATCTGATATCATCTATATCTGCTACCAGGACTGTAATTGAGTAATTGAGACTGTGAGTACTAACAGTAGCCATGTTTGTTGTTAATGTTCCTAATGATAATTTTGGGATAGTGGCTTTCCTGAAGGGACGGACTATCAGTGTTGCCGACTTGGAGACTTTCTCTCTAGATTTATGGACTTTTGGAGCTAGTGCTGCTCGCTACTTTCATTGGAAAAGAGTTGGCAACACTGGTCTGGGTTTTTCGGTTGGATCATTTTTAAAATCTCGTGTATGCTTGCTGATTTCTTTAATGTTACCTACTCAAGTTTTAACAATGGTTAACATTTAGGTGCCTAACCTGAACCTGAAACCTACACATGTTTTTTAGCTGCTTAACCCTTAACCATAGTTGTAATAATCAACTAACTTTAACCATAATGCCATGTTTTTCTTTTTTTTGTATCTTTTTTTAAAAAAGAAAAAGAAAAAAAACATTAGCCTTGAACATTAGAAAAATGTTTAACACAACGCTGAGTTTTGTTGAATCGGGTTGCCTAAGCATAGGTTGAGGTTGTTGAATCGGCAGCCGAGCTGATTGGCTGTTCAGCTTAAACGAATCAGTGCACAACAAGAGAAAAAGGAAGTGAGGAAAGCAATCCAACGAGTAAAGTCAAGAGGAACAACACAGAAGGCTCTTCTCATTTTTCATCTTCAGCTCATCTGATCTTTCCAGTACACAGATGTTTTCACAACGACATGACCATCTGGAATGAAGCTAAGTGGTGAGTGAGAGTGGTGTGAAAATGGTCGGCAAACATTGTTTCATGTGCGTATCATAACAACGGCTTGTATATCCGCAGTCCTTGGCCCTCCGGTTTCCCTTTTTGAAAGATAAATAAGGACTGCCGCTGACGGCTGGTAGGGAGACTTATTTCATCTCACACAGGCGCAGGACATATATGGTAGTAGGCCATTGGCTGTAGTCTTTGCGGTGTGTTTGAGTTCAACTTTTTGGCCAAGACAAAGGTGACGTGAGGCGACGCAAAGGTCGGCCTTCATTGCTGCTAGTTCTTTGATGTTGGTTTGGTATGTCTGGGCCTTAAGTGTACCATAAGATACAAATATGTCTGTGTCATAGACTGTATATAAGAAGTGGACGTAGTCTTTAGGACGTCACCCATTGGTTTGTGGACTACCGTTTTGAAGCCTCAAGTTTGGCTTTTTGTATGTGTGTGTGTGTGTGTGTGTGTAAGGGTGTCTTGAGTGACAGTGATAATGAGTTCATAGAGGTACAGGTGAGCAGAGAGTAAATAACAGCCTCCAGAATAGGAAATGAAGAGAAAAAAGAAGATGCCGGTCCCTTAATTTACTAACGACAGGAGACATGAGATGAACAGTGCTTCATTCTAAACACAAAATAACTTTAGTCATTTGGTGTTTCCTTGTAGAACTGCCTACATCTCTTTAGCTGCTGCTCAGCCAAACAAAACAAAGGCAAATATATGCTTTGCATCAGAAATCCTTTGGCATTTTCAGCGCCCAAACATCCTTTAGAAACAAATTGTTTTTCCTATTGACAAGCAATTCATCACATTGACGTCCAGACTATGTCAGCGAGTGAGCGGTGGGGGTCAAGAAAAAAAACAGCCATCCTTAACAGACTGAATGTATTTCTGTGATCATCTAGCACACATGTTGTGAAGATATATAGTATGTCACTAATGGCAGTGCTGTCCCCCACACAGCCTCTCACCTCACCACCATTATCTGGCTCCTCAAATAAGACTGTGTGGTCCAATTATGATGTGTGATCTTTCAAGGCAGTCACAGCACAGAGAAGTCATCTTAGACCGAGAGTGTAAGCCAGGGACGGCTCATAACATGTGCTCTGTCTGTCTTCTCAAACATCAGCAATGGGATTTTGATAAGAGCACATGGGCCTTTGCTTGGAAATGATCCTTGCCACATCTCGTTTTCTTTTTCTTTCATTTTTCTCGTCCAGCAATACTGTTACAGAACAATGTAGACATGTTGAGAAGCTTGTGAATAGGTGCCATATTGCTGCCACGCTGCAGCACAGACAGCCCTCATGTGTGATATCAGATACTTTAAAGCAAAATCTCACTTTTATAGGACTTTTTTTTTACTTTTTTGCACACATACCTCAACCACTGATATTATCTGCCCCAGGTATCTCTAATACCTAATTTGCTTTCAACTTAAAAAAATCTAATCTTCTATTGTTCAACGCACCTTACAGCAATGTGAGGATTTTTTTTTATTCTCTCTGCACAGCATACTTTTAAAATAGGTAATTCTGTCTTATGCAGGCAGTTGGTGAAAATGTTGTAAAGCTACTGAAGCTCACACAGAAACACCATGAAGATAACACTTGGAGATAATTGTTAATCAAACACTTACGAGTCAAGTTTACATCTGTGAACAACACTGAACATCTTAGTAAGGAGCCAATGCAGCCTTGAGTACGTGCATCAGGTCCCGTGCGATGAACCAAACACTGGTTTAGCATCATTTCCATTTCAACTAGTCGGCTAAGCATCTGCTGTTGCCTGTTTGGAAACCCCGAATCTGTGAGTGTGATGAGCTGACTGAATGACATCCAGCTTGAAAGCTGCAATTAATCCTAAGGCACAAAGCAGGTAACGTTATGAGAAATATTTAGTCTAACAGTAACAGACTAACTGTTTTAATGGTGTAGCCCTCGGCTGGGATGACTTGTTGTAAACAAACACATTTTAGAAGAATGGAACGATAAATTATGTGTAGCATCTGATAAAGATTTCAGGAATATAACAGAGAAATATTATAGGAGAGAAAGTATGATGAGGAGAAAACTATTGAGAACAGAATCAGTAACATATTTTAAATATCTTACTATTTTTTTAAAGCCCTTTATTAATGGCATACATATACTTTATTTATTTATGGTTCTATTGTGTTGTCTTATTTTGGCTTATTTTACCTTATTTTATTCTTGGGTATTATAATCTATTTTGTTTTATTTACAGTTTTGTCTGATTTTATTTGATTGCAGTTTTTTTAAACGTTTGCTTTTCCCATGAAAAGTACTTTATAACTCTGTTTTGAAAGGTGCTGTCGAAATAAAGTGTATCACTATTATAAATACGCCAGATACCATTTCAGTAACATCATAGGGATATTATGAGGATACCAGAAAGAGAGAGATACGGGAAATATCATAAAGCCACCAAAAGGTGTATTGAGGACTCTATGGACAAACTGTAATATTTCAGTGTAAAATATCACAGGGAGATTACTGCGATATCCCTCTAAGGATAAAACCACTATATTGTGCTATTAAATTGTCATCCCAGATTTATCAGGCCAGCAAACGTGACAACAGCCCACCAGCAGCCTTTTCGTTGGCCGAGACGAGAGACGTGATCGCTTCTGAAGTGTGAGGACATTTCGGCACCGGCTAATTAATTGTAATAAGGCCGGCTGGCACATACGTTGGCAGTGACAGCCATGAGGTGAGACGCGAGGGCTCGGCTCCCCTACTAAAACCAGCGTGGAGTTTGAGGCGTCGGGCCGCTGCGCTCCAGAGACCAGCTCTGGCACTCACCTAGATACACATCTGCTCTGATTAATCGCCTGCTTCGCCCAGTGCATACATTTCATTATCAGCTTTAAGTGGGCGAAAACAACAAGGATCGGGGCACGGAGCGGAGCTGTGACGGGAGGGGAAAAAGATGAAAAGGGGGGATATGAGTGGAATATATTGGGTGTGTAAAAGAGGTGGATTTCTAATGGGCCTCCTCATTTTCCACTTGGTCACAATAAATAACGTTTGACCTTTATCAACCTCTATTGATATCCAGTTACCACCAACCTCATCTGCTCAAGGCCCTCATCCCTTGTTTTTCAATGGCTTGCCATTATTGCCACAATCAATAAATACAACAAAGATATCCTGTAAAAAGTCATATGAAACACTGCTTTGTCATGAGAACTTTTTAGCCTTTGCTGGCGAAATGTTTTATGACACAGGTTGCTCCCTTGTTGCAGTGTGCTGTAGCAGCAGGGGTGTTGCTTAGCACCTGGCTAAGTAACGGTATAGTCACCAGTATGATCAAAACCCCTATAAAGCACCCACAGATGTATTCACTGCAGCTGCTCATGGTTAAGAGCCTTGCTCAAGGGCAACTTGACAAAAAGGTTTTGAGAAGGTTGTGAATGCTACATGCTTCCCAGCCTTTAAAAAAAAGGTGTGAATACTGCATTTTGCGAGTGAAAGTGGTTTAGACGAGAGGGCTTTACCCTCCACCACATAACTGATGAAGGATGAACACTTGCTCAGGCTACATCCAAAGGTAATTCACCACGATTCTCTTGTCCATCAGCTCTTTCATTGATTTTATGATTGTTCGTGTCCTTGCTTGTCAAGAGCAAAGCTCCTCTGAGTTTGGTTTCAAGATGTAAGAAAAACTCAAAAGAGCATGGAACAAACCATTCACTCTCACATAGACTTTGTAGTTCTTGCCAAGCCTGTTCACAGGTTCCCACATAGAGCAACACTGCCATCCCCTGGCAGCACCTGTTCATTACTCCGGCTGTCAGCCATACAGATTTGTGCTGCAAAGGCACCAAATTTGCAAGAAAGTGCGGCGTTATGCAGGCCTGCACGGTGCTCAGCCTTCAGAGCACAGCGGTGGAACTTGAAATGAAATGGGTCAAGGAGATTTAGATCTGGGCCATTATTGTCAAAGAGAACAATGAGCAGAGACTTTGGAGTAATTGGGAGAAAAGGGTAAGCATTTGTCATGTAAGTTCACTCTGGGTTCTGTGCATACCTAATAGGGTTTCACACAATTTAAAAAGGCATATTTGCTTTATTGCAGCCAATGCCATATTAGCTATTCCCAAGTATAATTAATATTTGTCACCCTTTAGCTGACTGGTAGAGACATCCTCTCTCTCTAGTTTAGTGCAGCACTGACTGAAACCGCAGAGCCTTGAATTATATTGTATAATTACATTTTTACTTATCCAACAGTGGGGATTTTATCTGTAACAATTTTACAATTCAAAACATTATCAATCAATCAATCTTTTTTTGTTATAAAATTAAAATTAGTGTTATAGGCTTGCTGTCATTCAAACCTCAAACTATCCTCCATCAAATTTTGGCCAATATTAAAAAAACATGAGTATACTAACATACTCACAATGACGATGCTAACATGCTGATGTTAAGCAGGTTGTTTACCATGTTAGTTTTGCATGTTAGAATGCTAGTGTTTGCTAATTGGTACGAAACATTAAGTACAGCTGAGTGAATTTAGTTTTGTAGGTCATAAACCAAAGGAACGGACAAATTGAAATGTTGACCTGATAATGTGTAAAGTTTAGAGGTCACCAAGGTCATTACAATTCATCCTGAGGAGGACACAGATGTCTCTTTCAAATATCACGGCAATCCATCCAATAATTAACAAGATATTTCACTAAAAAACAAACATGTCAACCTCATGGTCTGGACCAAAGTGGTGGAACGGCCAACCAACAGATCACATGAAATGGCATCATATGAAACTAGAAAAACCTACAGTAAGGAATCCATTGGTGCCAACCATGTCATACTAGCTTGTCGGGAAGGAGGCTAAATAACGCTCCAAAGTTACGCTAAATTTTGGCGAGGAAAAACTGTCATGGCCATATTCAGAGGGGTCCCTTGACCTCTAACTTCTAGATATGTGAATGAAAATGGGTTCTATGGGTACCCACGAATCTCCCCTTTACAGACTTGCCCACTTTATGATAATCACATGCAGTTTGGAGCAAGTCTTAGTCAAGTCAGCACACTGACACACTGACAGCTGTTGTTGCCTGTTGGGCTTGAGTTTGCCATGTCATGATTTGAGCATATTGTTTTATGCTAAATGCAGTACCTGTGAGGGTTTATGGACAATATTTGCCATTATTTTGTGTTATTAATTGATTTCCGATAATTAATATATGCATACATTTGCGTAAAGCAGCATATTTGCCCACTCCCATGTTGATAAGAGTATTAAATACTTGACAAATCTCCTTTTAAGGTACATTTTGAACAGATAAGAAATGTGCGATTATTAATTTGCAATTAAATACTTTAATTGATTGACAGCCCTAATATTAATAACAATGTATAATTCTATATAAATTGTAGCACCGATGGACAGTAATGGAAATGAAAGCAAAAAACACATGATATGCAGCTCCAGTCACATGAAGAGTTTGAGATGTATTTAAGCCTCCCCTCTGGAGGCTACCGTTTCTCTGTGATGATCAGTGTCGGACTGTACAGAGAGAAACTCTCTGTGATTCAGGAGTTCAGATAAGGGTGAGGTAGAAAGGCACAGATGACCGGAGACTGTCCCTCTGTGTCTGTCTCTGTCTGCTCCGCTATCTGCTGGGCTGCCTGTCAATCTGTCTTCATCTATCTCTTTCTTTTACTTTGTTAACTCTCAAACAGGCACGCACACACACACACACACAGCGCCTCCTTTTCAGAATAGATAAAACTCTAAATTGATTAGGAGTTACTAGACGAACTTGCTTAAGGATACCCAGGAACCAGACTCCGGCGAGCAGATTGGTCTTATTGGAGGAGCGTTTCTGGAGGCAGAAACAATCTTGCATTTGAGTTTAACCTCACTGAGCAAAGCCCCAGAGCCTCAAGTTCTGTCCGTCTGTCTGTCCGTCTACATAACAACAGACTGAAGCCCAGAGGAAAAGGTAAGAGATGAGGTAGCTACAAATAAGGGATTCATTCATGAAACTTGCCCTCTCATAAATAAATGAATGAATCACAACAAAAAGGGCTCTTAAATTCCGAAACCCCACAGCACTCCACGTTTCTTTTTGCTTTCGGGGCCTCTTCTATTATGTATTTCATTCGACAACGGTAAAGATGCTCATTTCGATTATGTTTTTTCACCCATTTCACATAGTCTGCTATGTTTTGTCTGGTATTCATCTGACCTTTCATGATCATGAATGCCACCATTATTAATGTATGTCTACATATATAAATGTGAAACTACAACCTTACAACCGTACTTAGGCTGTGTTCGAAATCGCATTCGGACATACTGTTCATACTAAGTAAGACATCAAATTTAGTAGGCCTATGTAGTGCGCTTAGTGCCTGAGAAATGCCCAGATGTATATTAGCAAGAATTTCTGAGTATAAGAAGTGAGCTTACCGTATACTCAATTGCCCCACAATGCATTGTGTCTGAGTGCCTTGAGACCGACTGTCAGTCATGGGAGATTTTTAGCCAGGCTAAAGCTGTTAATATGTCACTTTATTAAGTTTTAATAGCTATTTTTATGTGAGAAAGTAACCAGCTTTACAATATGTGGTCAGTTTGCAGCGACGTTTACAGGAATGTGAAAGCCACTGGCGAGGTGCCTTGAAACCGGCCCGGCCGTCGCTTGATCAAACTTCAGTGTGAACAGTCTGCAGGTAAAAATCACACTTAATCGTCCATTTAGTAGGCAGTATGTAGTTTGCAGTACGTTAGTATGCAATTTCAAACACAGCCATATTCTAGTATAAGCAGTAGCATATGGTATTGTTATCAAACTTTAGATAGCCATTGTTGGGCAACTGATATTACTGAGTCAGATCACTGACTTCACAACTTTCCTCTACTTGCGCTACCGTCACATTTTTATCATTTACTATTATCCCATATTTACCACTTGTGATCACAGTGGCCGCTGTTCAACAAAAAGTTAGATAATCTTGTTTTAAAAGTTTACTCAACTCTAATAGGCCTTTTTTCCCACAGAAAGACATTTTGAAATGTCACAGTAGGAAAAGCAGGTGTAAAGTAAATAATAAAATTAATGATGGCTGAATTCACACCGTCATGGCTCACCGCTGGAACTGAGCCTTCATTAATGTTACAGCATTACTTGTCTTTCTATGACAAGTTGAAATGTCTGCTGTGAAAATATTGGATTGGATTATTTCTGCCCCCCGGGGAAACTTGCGAAACACCAGCCATCAGTCTGTCAGATTCTCAGAGTACATCTGAAATGTGACGCAAAATGTGACGCAAAACAGATCTTAAGGTTGAAAAAAGGTCATGAGGCGGCAGACTGAGTTCCAGGAAAAGTAGCCAGACAGCGGTTTTGCTAATTCACAATGTACGTACAGTTGTTGCCTTTGGTTTACAGCACGGTGGGTGAGACTGAGGGAGCAGGGGGGTGGCTAAAAGTAGTGGAAAAAGATTTGAACCGATCTTCACGTCGCATGGTGCAAATACACAGTGGCCAACTGAGCCACCACATTTTTCGACTATACGGCCACAGCTAGACTTAAAGCTGCAGTTGGTAACTTTTATAAAAAATAACTTTTTATCATATTTGCTCAAACTATCACGATGTGAAGACAGTTGCAAATAAGACAAATAATGTATGTGATACTGTGGAAAACAACCAATCAGAGCCGAGGAGTCCCGAACGCAGGGTCAATCGCTGCTTATGAACTGTGATCAAACTGTCAAACTAGGCAGCGCTGATTAAATATGAATCAATATTATGTTACTGTAATGCCTAATTCTTGCCTCAAATGTTTTCAGAAACATATTTTAGCTGTAAAATGAGAAAGTTTCTGACCCACCCTGTTTTGGCTCGACTGTTTTCAACACGGCGACCAGCCATGTTTAGCTATAGCTAAACATTCGGCCTACACTAAAGTATGAACAATTATGCCAAAAAAGTTATTTTTATAAAAGTAACCAACTGCAGCTTTAAAGGAATAGTTTGATATTTGGGAAATACACGTGACCTATTCACTTTCTTGCTAAAAGTTAGATAAGAAGATTGAAAATATACTCCCATAAACTGTTTATAAAATATGGAACAGCCAGGAGACGGTTAGCTTAGCATAAAGAATGGAAACAGGGTGAAAGAGCTGTGTCCAAATGTAACAAAATCTGTCTACCAGTACCTCAAAAGCTCACTAATTACCACATTTACACTCTTTTGTTTTAGTCTGTCCAAAAAAACTAGGTGTTGCGGTTTTCCAGAGGGTCATATGCCACACCTTATCTTGGCAGCGGTAGTGACAGTGGCAGTGGCGACTTCCTGTGTTAATTAATGAGCATTAGAGGTGCTGGTTGGTAGCGAGAGCGTATTCCCCAAATGTCAACTTTCTTTTCTTTATTTCTAGAACCCCAGAGATAATTAAATGTGCATGAGCATTAAACATTCCCTTTCCAGTTTGTTTTCCAGTTTTCCCTGCTGGTTTGCAGGAGGCAGTTCAGGAGACAGACCCTACTGGCACTACAATCCAAGAGAAGGTGATGATGCAATATCTTTGTCTTGCCACTGTCTGTCTACACCATTATAAACAGAGATACAGCCGTGCAAACGCGCCGCTTCTGTCAGATCGCCGACGATGTCCCATGTATCTATGTGAGGGTCATATTTCTCCACGCTCTGCAGGTAGGTCCCTTTAGAGCAGGAATAGCCCCCAGTGACGTACACGCAGCCCAGCATGGCCACCGCCCCGCACTCTATCCTCCTCTCCTTCATGCTGGCAAGCGGGATCCATTCTTCTGTGTCCGGGTCGAAACGTTCGGCGAGGGTGGTCTGGCCCCCTACCAGGTACAGGCTGCCATTCAAAGACACCAGGCACATCCCGTACTCTGCAGGGAGCAACAACATGACAGTATCTGGGTTTCAATCCAAGCATTTTTATGTAAAGGCTAAATAGGACACAGCTAATTTTGGGGCTCTGTCTTTATGCACGTACAATCGCAGTTGTGATTTCTTGAGTGCTTGTCAAGCAGCATATTTTTATCCCTGAGAAGTTGATTATTTTATGATAAGATTTGATATCAGAACTACCTGGATGGGGGCAAGTGGTTAGGATACTCCACTGGTCGACGTCAACCTTGTAACTTTGGATCTTGTTGAAGCTGCAGCTGCCCTTGAAGCCGTAATTACCACCTGCTACATAGATGTTGTTTCCCAACACAGTCGCGGAGGCGTTCCCCACACCTGTGAAAACGGACAGGATCATTTTATCAATATTATTCTGGTCAATTTATAGGAATAATTTGACATTTTGGGAAATGGACTTATTTGCTTCCTTAGATTCTTAGATGAGAAGATTGATACCAGTCTAGTCCATGAGTTGTACTGACCTTCTCTTCTAACAAAGCAACCAAAGCAACAAAGCAAACAAGCATATTTCTCAAAATGTTGAACTAGTCAATTGACATTAACTCAGCGTGATTGTACAAAAGTTAAGTCTGCAAAGTCTTACACCAATTTCTAATTATTTCAACATTTTGATTACCTTGGTTGTGATATTTTTGACAAACCATGTCAAACTCATGTCACACTTGAATATCAAATCTACATAAAACAATATAGAGATGCAAAATGTGTGACACACTTGCAGAAACACACCTTGCACCATGTCAGCTACAGCCATCCACCTCCTCTTCAGTGGATCAAACAGTTCAGTCTGTGACATTGCTGAACCTCCTCTGTAGCCTCCCATAACAAAGACACAGCCACAACAGGCCACTGAACAGTGGTAGTACCTGCAGGGGGCGGGGGTTATGAGTATTATTATTAGATGTCTTATAAATCAAATTTCAAACAGTATTGCCAAAACAGAAATGAGCCAAAGCCTCTGTCTGTGTTTATAAGCCTCTGAGGATTATACGTTAAGTAATTTGATCACTAATGCAGTGGTGGAGAGCAAATACATTTGCTCAAAGAACAATTCTCGGATACTTCACTTGAGACCGAACCCCATTCCTTTAAAATACGTAACCAAATTATTATTATACCAAGCTTAAAACTAATCAAAAACAAATCTGACAGTGTATTTTTAAGTACCTGGCGGTCAACATGGGCTGTCCTTCAGTCCAATAGTCAGAATCGCTGTTGTACTCCCAGACTGCATCCAACACCTCAGTGGTGTTGGTTCTGTACCCCCCGCTCACATAGATGGTACAGCCCAGTAAAGCCACCGCATAGCTCTCCTTGGTGTGATCCGGCATCTCTTCACCCTGCTCCCACTCCCCACTCAGCACGTCCCAACGCTGGACCTCGGACAAAGGGCGCCAGTGGTAACCCCCAATTACTATCATCCTGGAGCTGGATCTCCTCCTATTACACCTCATAGGGGACTGTTTGAACACGGGCGTTATGGTGGACGTAGAAAGGAGGCTGTCAGAGTCATTTAGCTCATTGTAACCATGCATTTTCAGTAAGGCATTGCTGAGGTATGTTGGGTTAATGTCCAGTTCCAGGGAGGAGAGATGTTTTGTTCGGACAAGAGGGTCATGACCGAGCCACCTGACCACTGCCTCAGCCACCACTTCCTGGTTCTCCTCTGTTAGGACAGTCCTCAGGCTGTCGGGTTCCAGTTCTAGAAATTCCTCTTCTTTGATCACCTCCTGAAACCTGAAGCAAAGTGTTCAGAGTTAGCCTTCCTCAAAGGAATCTTCTACAGATAATAGAGTGACTTTCACAGCTATATATTACGTAAAAATATGTATAGCCTACGTAGAGGGACTACAATAGATCAGTAAAATGTATTATATCCTAGAAAGGAGCGCTTAAATAAGATTTTTGTCTGCATTCATTGTGGAAAAATGGCGGAAAAATACTCAATGACATGAAAAGCAAAAACTACAATTCAGAAAAGTTCTATGTCTTCGTTCTTAAAATCCAACATTGCAAAAAAATTCACTAAATAGAGAGAGCCGATCTCTGACCTGCCCGCTAGCAGCCTGCGGGCTTCTTTCTCCAGGGTGAGGCATGCGTGGAGCTGGGAGAACGCCAGCATGCCGAGGCAGTTGTCTACATCCAGAAGACGCACCAGGAAGGCCTCGCAGGCCCGCTTCACCGCTCCGAACTGCAGCAGGTCAGCGGCCTTCAGCAAGCTCTCCACATTCAGCTGGGTTATAGTGAGGCTGGAGGAGTAAATGTAGTCTACCAAGGCTGACAAGACCTCCACTTCCACCACGGGCAGCCTTAGAGGAGAGAAGAGAAAGAGTTATGCAGTGTGGAAAGTGCCAGTCTAAGAGGATGCGGAGGAGCCTACCCTTTCCTAAGACTAGAATTTTGACTGGGATAAACAGGGACTCCAGATGAGAGAAAGGTTAATAAAAGTAGACTCTCACTTTAATATTTTCATAGCCATAACTAAAGTATAAAGTTAAAGAGTAAATTAACTGATGGGTGTGGTCGTATGTGGTCAGAAGCGTGCTCTGTTGAACCTGTAACCATGCCCAACAGGGATGCCACAGGGTCCTGGAGTACACCTTTACATCACTGCAGTACGGTGAAAGGGAGACACTGGAGGTCAACAAAGACAAGATTTTTAGTGGGTGTTAAGTTACTCTTTAAATAATAATAAACTACATTTACATGCACAAAATATTAATTTTTTTTTTGTTGTTTTTGCCATAGTCCAAAACAGACAAAATTCCTACAAAGCTGTTTACATGGCTAATGAAAATGAATATTAGGCTAATTTTCTCGTTTACATGCAGTGCAATGTTTGTCCGTGCAAACACAGCCGCCCTCTTTCATTCCTTCAACTACCTACTTGAAAAGATTAATGAATTAGCTGTCAGTTAATTTAGAATATAATATAAGGACACGGTTGACAACGTACTTATTGATGACGTATATATCACACGTTACACAGCAAAGAAATTGTCTGTAACCTTCGGTGAGTTATAGGTGGCACTTTCCACACTTCATATAGAGTGGAGAGTGAAGGCAAAGCTAGGCAAGTGTATCGTCTTGTTTTGACACAGACAAATAGTAAGTCATTCAGTAATTACTGAAACACGGTGGTCAGTTTGTAAAGGTTAAGGAGAAAGGTTAAGAGGTTTCAAAAGATATTGGCACATTGTTCATGTACCAATATCTTTGGAAACCTCTGCGAGTCGTAAGAAGTGCTGCTGAAATCCATTAAGTGGTAGTTCATCCACATTCTTCATGATAATTTAATCACGGGGGACAATATAGAAGAAGATGGTTACTTGCAGCTCTGTCTCTTCGTGACCCGTCTCCCCTGTTAACTATTACCATCTGGTCACGCTGAACACAAGACTCTGGCTAGACATTTTTCAAAGGATTTTGTGATAATTTATTGATTCCTTGAAGAATCTCTCCTCTGTTCTCTCCTCGCTCCTCTCTTACAGGGAGTTCAGAGGTCAGGGAGAGCTGGAGAACAGCTCCGTTGGAGCTAGTAGGGCTTGATTGTCTATCCAAAGGCTAGAATGGGCTAGTACAGCTCAGCAGATGTTTGCAAATATGAACAACACGTCACGGAACATGAACAAGGTTGCCGAATGAATGACTGCCTTTTAAACCACTAAACCATTAAATTTGCTCAATGCCTTCCAACTAAATACCAACAAGGTGTTTACGAGGCTGTAAGCCACGATATAAACCAGTGTACTACTGTTCAAGCTGTTGTTATTATTTTGTCGTGATTTCATAATTCTTAGTCATACATTTAACAATGCCCTGAGTGCATTTTAGTCAATCATCCATATACATTTGCATATGTGAGTGAGTGCCGTCCTTCAATATTTAGTAGGGCTGGCAATCGATTAAAATATTTAATCGTGATTGATTGGATGATTGTCATAGTTAATCATGATTAATCGCAAAGTAATCGCACATTATTTATCTGTTCAAAATGTACCTTAAAGGGAGATTTGTCAAGTATTTAATCCTCTTATCAACATGGGAGTGGGCAAATATGCTTGCTGTATGCAAATGTATATATTTATTATTGGAAATCAACTAACAACACAAAACAATGACAAATATTGTCCAGAAACCCTCACAGGTACTGCATTTACCATTAAAAAATATGCTCAGATCATAACATGGCAAACTGCAGCCCAACAGGCAACAACAGCTGTCAGTGTGTCAGTGTGCTGACTTGACTATGACTTGCCCCAAACTGCATGTGATTATCATAAAGTGGGCATGTCTGTAAAGGGGAGACTCGTGGGTACCCACAGAACCCATTAAGATTCACATTTCTTGAGGTCAGAGGTCAAGGGACCCCTTTGAAAATGGCCATGCCAGTTTTTCCTCACCAAAATTTAGCGTAAGATTGGAGCGTTATTTAACCTCCTTCGCGACAAGCTAGTATGACATGGTTGGCACCAAGGGATTCTTTGGGTTTCATGTTTCATATGATGTCAGTATCTTCACTCTAGCTTTAAAAGTTAGGCCTTAAACAGAGCATTTCAGACAAAAGGTGTGAAAAAAAGGTGCTGCAGCACAGACGCTATGAGAAAAAGTATTTTTATAACAATAAAGCATGTAAACATGTTCTAAAAGAAACCCAAAACACAAGTACATAGCTGAAAATGAGCATAATAGGTCCTCTTTAATTGGTATAATCCATCCTATGACCTCCCTCCCTTTCTCTCACATACCTGACAAGGCTGTTGGTCCTCTCCCTCATGTCAGCGGTGAACATGACCCTGAAGTATGAGCTGCGTGCGCAGAGCGCCACCTTGTGGCAGTGCAGGACCTGGCCGGAGGAGCACTGCAGGGCGATGTCTGTGAAGAGGCCTTCAGAGTAGAAGCCCCTCAGGGCATCCAGCACCTCCTCAGGGTGGCTCACATCCTGGAAATCATACTCATAGAGGTCCTGGGGTCTTCTGGGTGACGCCGTGGTTGTCTGTCTGTGCATTACAAAGTTTGACACAGTGCCATGTCACGTCATAATTTGGATACTTATTGTCAGTTTGATTATGACAAACACATTTTAAAGTTACATTATGTTCTGCATGTAAATTGCAATGGCGACGTCTCTGGGGTTTTCTATGATGAAATGCTGTGTTTTGGAAAAAAAATAAATGTATGTAGGCTATCAGAAAAGAGGGATGTAAATGATCGTGGTGCCCCCGAGGTCTCTTACCCCATTCTTCAGTTTGGTGTGCAAATGAGACAGTTGCCCGCTGAAATCAAGGATTGCTCCTTTAAATATTTATCATCACTTCATGCATAATAAATGGTGTTATGGTGATATAATACATATACATGGATCATTTGTGGTGTTAAATTATGGTGTTGAGTTTCTCCTATAGATCTGGTTTCCCTCGAACAGCTCTTGCTATTAATAAAAAAACACATGGAAAACACATTAGAAAATAATTAATGATTATTACCTTTAGCTATAAACCCAGTGACATCAAATTGTCTCTTGCATTATGATTTTTAGTTTTGTATATTTCCCCTTGATAATTAACTTTAAAGCATGTGGTAAAATACTTTCTGCAGTAAAGTGACAACAAGTTTGAATTTCCACAACAAACCCATGTTTTGAGCATGATACATCAATGTGAATGGACAATGACAATAACATACCTGATCAACATGGTCCACAGGATTTGAAGTCGGTTCCACTGGATTTCAAAATAATTTGCAAAGAGAGGAATTAAATTGTTATTTCAGGAGAAAATAATCAGGACAGATTCTAAGTGTTATTTTTTAGGTGTCATGGCATTAAATTCTCGCGACGTCCCTCTGCCTTTAGTAGAAAAACACTGCACACAGATGATCTGAGTGGTCACTGTTCAGCAAGCCAGAATAACTTCTGGTCGTGACTTTCAAAATAAAACGCTTGTTTACATCTGAGCTCACACACCTCTGGCATGAACCAGGCTTTGTTCTCCTCTAGATGTACATGAATGATTGCCCTATTTATCTACAATTAATGTGCTGCTAAAGACATGCAAATCCAGAGGACAGATGGTAATTGTGTAATGGGTTATGTATGAATAATTGTGATGTGTTTTGTTTTTTGTCTGATGGGTCTTACTTGTCTGTCTGTCTATGGTAACAGTATGTCTATTGTATGTGTACTTGTTCTCAAATTGAGCTGCCTATGGATGCAAAATTAATTTCAGTGCAAACTGATAATAAAGTTGTATCGTGTCGTTTACCAGTGGTGGTAAGTAACTTGATTTACAGTTTTATGTACTGCACTTAAAATAGGCTACAATTTGAAGCCTATTTTAGTAGTAGCCGGTCTGTTTTCAACCTATTTATACTTTATCCCACTACATTTCACAGGGAAATATTGTAGGCTGGTGTTTGCTAAACTACATTTATTCAACAACTTGCAGATTGCGATTTTATGTTTGAAAACATTTGATCAAATGTGATGCATTATAATTGGTTGAACAATATGGTTGAACATTTAGTAGCCTAGTGCTTGCCACATGTTCAACATACACTGCTTAATGCATCAATATTAATAATCAGATATTAAGATAAGATAAGTACAGTGTACAGCAGCAAAAGGGATCGTGCAAAAAACAAGATACATCAGCTAACACAGTAGAAAAAGAGCTAAACAAAGTGTAACAAAATATGAACCATTTAAATAGAAGGAAGTCTAAAAATAGTAGTAGCATATACAGTATTGACAATAAACAGACTATTAACAAAATTGCACAAGTGAAAATTGATATTGCACAGTGAGAATGAAATTAAATTCCACCTGAAAATATCAGGTTATTGTCAGTTTTTGGTGTGTAAGTGGTCTACTGGGAGCAGCCATTAGCCATTTGTCATTACCATATTACAATATATCATTTAGCTTATGCACCAAAATTTGACAAAAATTTACGCTTTTACTTTGGAGACCAAATCACTATACTTCTGGTTGCGTGCGTCTGACTTGATGCTGCTGTCACTGATGAGCCCTCTGAGCGCCTGGAGGTTTTGAATGATCATCAAGGTTCCTTTGGTCCAGTGGTTCAGCTCCTCCTCATCATACTAAACATGGTGTCACCTGTCTGATGATAACATCAACCAGGATCACATGATGATGCATTCACTGTCACAGTCTGACTGTGGTCAACACAATGGGAAATGAGATCATAGAGGCTGTAGAGAGAGGGCTGTAGAGGGGGGATGGTGCAGAAGAGAGAGACATTTTAGGCTTGGACAGATTTCAATCAATATTCAGTCAATAGGTTCACAGATAAAGCTGGTTCCCAAACTCATTATAGGCCCGTGCATGATAAGTAAATGTTCACCAAATATTTCCTCATGTTTTGTCAGTAAATCAAGGAAAATGTCCATCACAATTTCCAATAGTTTGTCTGACCAACAGTCCAAAGCCCAACAATATTCAGTTTACATATGATAGCACACCAAGGAAGACGGCAATCACCTTTGAGTAGCTGAAATCAGTAAATGTTCCCATTTTTCTGTAAAATAATGACTCAAAACAATTAATTAATTTGTGACATATTTGCAAATTAATTTTCTACTGATCAGCTAATCGATTAATCAAATAATTGTTGCACAACTCACACTTATTTAGGAATATGCATGATGTAATCATAATGATATCAACTGTTATAAGTATTAAAACTGTGGGGCAATAATAAAATGACAAATACACAATATTTAGTATAATTATTTAATGTTAACTGCTGCACAGCACATACGCCCTCAAAAAATCCAAGGGGAAACCTCAAAGTTGTGTAAAATATTGTTAAGAACTATCAAATTAAAACAAAAAACATGAATGTCGTGCAGCATTTAGTATGACGTCATTATATAGACCGACTTTCTCTCAGCACCCCCAACTCTGACTGACTTCCAGCGGCCATGTTGACACCTACTAGTGAGAGGAGAAGGCAACGTTTCAATGACTACACAATAATTACAGACATCAAGTGGGCCCACAACACACCCAGGAGGATCGTCACAAGCACATTCTGGTTTTGTAAGCATGACTGTTCTTGATTTCTTGCTTTTTACACATTATTATGTGGAAAAAATGTCCACAGCTCCTTAATAGACACGCGTCTTGTGGGTGCATGCTGGTCTCGAGATAGACAAACTGATATTGCCTTATCTACAATAGACCCCATTTTTGTTATTTTAGATTTCCCTTCACTCTGCCTTATTAATGTGTTGTGTAGACACAAGCAGCAGGTTTATCCAAGGGTGATACTGTGACTATAGTAGTGGGATCATAACACCATCATGTCATAGATGCAACAATTCATAATGATGATGGAGTAAAATCTGTGGTCACTCACGCCAGCTGTTTCCGAGCCCTCTCTCTGGCCTGAACGCCAAACTTTCTGAGTAAACTAGTCCAAACTTCCGAGACTTGAATCTCAGTTTGACAGCCTCACTCTTGAGCCTGGCTATTACTTATGTAACTAAGCATCTTCTTTAATACAGCAAGCCTCATCTAAAGCTTCTTCCCACTGAAGAGTGAATTCAGGAAGTAAACAAAGCCTGCTGAGTCTTGGATCATAATACCAGGTTAGATCTTAGGCAAGAGCTGTCTCTGTGAGTTGTTGGCGTGCATCCCTCTCCAAATCCGTCTTCAAATCCCTCTCCATTTGTGCCAATCCAGTGATGCTTTTTTTTCTGTCAGTCTTGGGAAGGAATATCTTCGCATCATCAAAGGATGTATCAGCCTATCTGAAAAGTGAGGATAAATCACTTCCTCGCCACTGGCTGAAGTTTGGATGGAAACAGAACATTTAGCTACATCACTAATGATTTTTACAAAACAGGATGATGCATCAATAACCGTTGAGTTTCATTTATTTTACATCACTCATCATTTCCAGAGGATGAAGCCCTTTGACTTTGGTGATCCCCTGATGGACCTTCGACTAGCGCCACTAACAGGTCAATGTTTTCACTTATCCTGAGAAATACCTCAACACCTATTAGATGGAATGGCGTAACATTTCATACAGACGGTCATTGTTCCCAGAGGATGAATCCTAATGACTTTTAATGATCCACTGAGCCACCACGAGGCTGACAGTTTCGGTTCTGAGTGAAATGTTTTCAACAACTATTGGACAGATTGCCATGGCCATGTTTCCTTCAGGATGAATTGCAGTCACATTGGTGATCCCTTATGTTTTCATCTAGCGCCATCGTCACGTCAAAATATGAGTTTTTTTTTATATTTTAGTTTATGACTATAAATACCTGCAGAACTAACTACATTCGCATTTTGTGTTTCGTGCTTATTGGCAAGTATTAACACGCTAACACGTTAAACTAAGATGGTGAACACGGTAAATAATATACCTGCTGATGCTGATGTTAGCACTGTGTTTCATGTAGCCTCACAGAACCACTAGAATTACTGTACACTTATTATGTTATGGATTGTATTTGTATTTGTGATGGATTTGTATTTGAAAAATTATCTTTAGAATTCTAAGCATAGTGCAGTTTTAACTTCTTATTTTTTCTACCTCCTCACTTTTTTCTTTTTCCTTTTCCTTGCATTATATATATACTGTATATATTCCATTTTCAGATTTTTGATTGAACACACTATCTTTTCTTTTTCCCTCACATTTCTCATTTTTCCTCTTTCAGTTAGCAGATGTTGTCCAGCCATCATCTGATATGGAGAGTTGAGAGGATATAACATTTCGACAGACTGACTGGATGATTAGATTTTCTCAGCAGGTTAAACCTGCAACACTCTCCATGATTAATAAAGGCCAATATACTGTACATATCATCTCCAAAGAGCTGGTTTCAGACATTTATAAAACGCCCCTTAGACATCTAATGGACTGCACTAGTTGTTTAGTAGTTTGCCCCCTGCATTTATTTATACAAAGCAAATATTAGACTGTTAGACTGTTGTTTGAATGCATTGCAGTTTTTTCTGGTCATTCAGTGAACAGTATATGAAGAACAAAATGGATCCAAGAGGTTTCTGGTTTTAATTGCATCATCAGAATCACATGATTAAGAATAAACATATTTCACATGTTGCTTCATGACAGTGTCAACAAAAATCTCTCAACGCATGTTTCCATGAACATTTAAGTTGGAATAACATACTCTATCATAGCCGGTCTAATACTCTCTCAAACAGTTATCTGGATAATATTATTGAATAAAATCAGTGTGAAGCATTGGATGGATGTAAAAACAGCAGTTCTGAGACTTTTTGTTCATTTAGCGTAAACAGTTAGATGAGGTTTATGCCGTTCAATAGAGCCAACTCAAGGTGATCAGGTTAATCCAAACCTGGTTTAAACAATCAAAATAGCTTCACATGTTGGACTGTAAACCACAGACCTGAGATGTAACACAGTCAAACTCACTGAAGGTCAGAGATGTTCAAAACCACAGAGCAGCATATATTAGATACAAGAGCAACAATATATAATCCATAATCCAACTATGGGTAAAACCTTCTGTAATTAGCTCAGTTATGTGTGTTCTCCTACTGTATGATCTTAAAGGTTTGTAGCGATCATGGAAGTTATTCTCCCTATTATAAGTGCTGTTATACTTTCAGTGGTAAGATTAAGTACCATTAGACAACTTTGACATATTATGAACAATGTATTTGGCAAGACAGATTTATTTTATTTCTTAATAGCAAATTGGGCAACTGAGGTAAGTTAATGTTGAGGTGTTACGCTCAAAATGCTGGTTACTGGCCCTGATCTAAAATTGTAATTATTAGCTATACTATGATACGCCTTTTTCACTGGAGACATTTTGACAGGTCACCGTAGGGAAAGCACAGATGTAAAGTTGAAAAAAATGAATAATTTCATTTAGCTGCTTCAGTTTCAGAATCTAGAGAGACATATTTTGAGACCTGATCTGTGCTTTTCCTTCTATGACAAGTCTGCTGTGATAAAAAAAAAGGCATATTGCAATTCAATACATACTGCTAATACATTAGTAAAATCATAAAGTGTATTTGTAGGTTTTATAGTGTGTTTAAAAGCACAAAAGTAAGAAGAAGTGCCCTGCAAAGGCTTCATGCATAACTGATATTTATAAACTCTATGACAAAATAAGTACTGAAAATATAGAATATTATGTTTCAATGTGGTTGGAAGATGGCTACACCAGTCGATACCTGGCTTTAAGATACTCTTAAGGGATTTTTTGGGGGGGAAATGCACTTATTCGCTCTCTTGTTCAGAATTAAAGGTGCTCTATACGATATTCAGAGCACTGATATAGCAGCAAACAACTATTGTCTATGTAAAGATATAGAGGTGTAATGTCTACCTGAGCAGAGAATGAAGTCACTCTCCCTCTGTGTGTGTGTTTTAATTTGCGCTCCTCTGTGCTTTGTTGACATAGCCGGGCCGGCGGCACGTGGCTTTTACTGCATGTGAACGTGCCCCACTGGCTAGCTCACGGCCGCCGTTCTACACTGCTCTCATACGGCGGTTACAGCTGATAAAGTCGTCCCGATCAACGAAGCGTTTAGGAATTGTAGTGCACACCCTCCGGTTCCCCCTCAGGTAAACACTGTTTGCTCTGTTAGCTGCGAGCCGCAGGCTCAGCTGACGCTATGCTGAAAGCCGTGTGGAAGCAATAGATATGCTCTGAATTTCGCGATCAGCACCTTTAAATCAGAAGATCAGTACTATCATGCCAAATATGGGGGTCGATTAGCTTAGCTTAGCAGGAAGACTGAACAATTGAGAACCAGTTGCCATTATAACACATACTGTCTTGCCAGTCAACCTGCTGTCTCAAACGGGGGCTTCTCTGTAAATCTTGATCCCTGAATTTCAGTTCAATGTAAACATTGTTTTTGTACTGTATTTATATTTTAATTTGGCACAAATGGCCCCATTCTCCACCTCCACCTCTGACTAAAAGGCAAATCCTTATTTATAACGGAGAGTCCAACCTTGTTTGAGGGGGCTGTTACTGTTTAGGAAAATATAACATTTCAAGGATTTGTACCTACATTAAAATATATTTACCAACTTTAAAAAATTATAAATACTGTCTTGATAATATTAATTTATTTTTTTAAAAACAATCACGGGGAGCAGCACACACTCCATATTTTCCGCAAGTGCAATATTTCATTTACAACTGAGATTTCGATCAAGTATTGTACTCCATGGCCCCGGCTACGGCTGCATACTTGCTTTCAGCTCCTCGAGGATGTCAGTGCCGCTGCTCCAGGCAATGACTTTAGCTCTTAGAGAAGCGTTGTCTTCCAGTTTGGCCAGCAGTTTCTCCAGGGTGTACCCCTTCCTGGGCATCACAACATCATGCCCTCTCAGACAGGTAGAAGGGCACAGATCATTCCCGCCGTCCCCCGCGTAAAATATCCGCTCGTACTCCACGCCTCTGTCAGACTGCTCCGACAGATACAGCTCCAGGACCTTCTTCTTACAGAGGTTGACGGGGCATCGATCGCAGTCGTGAGAGTGGTAGCACTGCACCTCCATGTACCCGAGGTCATTGAACTTAGCCGGGTTGGTGTAAACCTGGTCGACGGCTGCCTGGAATCCGGATGCGCGGAGGATCCAGTCTATGAACATGGTGTTGGAGTCAGAGATGACTATGCAATCAATGGTGCTTTTATGCTCTGATATGAACGTCAGCAGGTCTGTCATTCCGGCAGTGAAGGGGATGGTCTCCATCACACTGCGGATCCTGTCGGGGCTGACCTTCTGGTCTCCTGGATGAAACAAGAGGAGAAGAATAAGCAGGTTGGAAGAATGTGAACATACAAATATTTGGAGCAGCTCTGTGAATGGACAAATGAATGGCAAACAAAAAGGATAATTAATTCTCACCTATGTAGTTCATCACTCTGCCCATGAACTCAGTCCAGTGGCCTTTTCTGTAGGAATTCTTCACAGAGTCAGGAATAGTCTGACCTGGAAGGCATCTGGGAAGAGAGAAAACCAAAAAAAAGATCCATTAAGTGGTGATGTTGCTTGTTATTAAAAGGGACTTTTTGTAACTTCTTACACGTATAAATCAATCCGAGTCGGTGTCCCATGCACGCTCACGTGTGGCTACGCTGTTCAGACTCAGATTCCAACATAAACTACACAGAAGCACCAAAACCGCAAAGTTATATCTAGTGAAGCCCGTCTTGCAAAACAATGTTGGCCGTGGTCGGAGGACGCGGGGAGACCGTAGCTTTGGTCTCCAGGGCCGGAGTCTCTGCTGTACTCTGCTCCTCTGCCTGTTTGCCTTCACTCACACACCGCGCTTGTTCTCGTTATTTCGTTCCACTATCACGTGCATGCGCGCACACTACACACTGCAGAAGAGTTAGTTTAGCTCTGAGAATATCTAGTGAATGTACAGTGGACATTTGTGCAGAAATAACGACCAACAGAGGTTTCCCGTGTCTTGTGAAGTGACGGGGCTGCGCAGCGAGAAACGTTATCGTCTCCGACCAAAACTCCAGTGTCTCCCCTGTTCCTTCCGACTGCGGTCGGGAGGCTGTGGCAGGGAAAGCCAACACCAAGATCAGCACTGATTCATGGGGAGACCTCCGTCTGGTCAGCTAACATTACTGCCAAGCAGGTGAAATATAGAGTGATATTGTGGTTTTAGCTGACGTGTGTCGCCTCACTGTTTTGAGCGATGCTCATTCATGCCTATGTAGAGCGAGCACAAGCACGAGCCCGACGCTGACTTTCGTTGACTTAATGGCCACAGGTGTCGCTGTTAACAAGCAATTCTGATTCTAACAAACAGTCCCTTTAACATATAGGAAATTAGATTTCATCTGTGGTTCTTTACTGTATAGCGATCACGTCCACAGTGGTTCTTTGATTTATAGTATTTTAACAGTCTTTTATTAGTATTCTTATAGATTTGTATACATTTTGTAGCAGTAAAAATATACCTAACTTGTGTTTTACAATCAATATATTATTTACCCGATCACCCAAGTGTCACTGTTGTCATCCACCACAGTGTGGTCAAAATCAAACACCATTAGAGTCTTCATGTTTCACCTGCAAAGAAACACAAATAGAAGTACAATAAGACCTGAAGTAAAGGAAGCTATTATTATTATTATCATCATATAATAATATTCTCCTTATATAGAGTAGTATTATGCATGTTTGCTCGGTCCAGTGGTGACATCAGGGTTTGGTTAGTATATTAAATTATCTACTTGTTGTAGCTGTTGCACTCAGCCCAGTGTATCTCTTATCAGCAGCACAAACCTTGACCGACCATAATAAACTGTGTCACACCTTTTATATCTCAATACATGTATGCCGATTTTACCACAACACCTCAATTAATCCAAATATGTTTGAAGTTATATTCTAATATCTATAAAAAGGTAACTTTTACACACAATAAGTTTTAAATGAGTGGTTTTTTAAAGGAGGTCTGGTGTAACTTCGGCCTATAGCGGCAAACCGGCTAATCCCTCCATTCAAATTATGCTCCAGCCATTCAGATCAGGTTTCAGGAGGAATAACAGAGATTACAATGATTTCTGTACTAGATTAAACACCAGATTAAGATACATAAAATACAGGATATATTAGATTAAACTGACCTCAGCCTGTCTAACATTAGTCCACCGCTCGGTCTGTCTTCCTCCTCGTCTTGTTGTTGTGCTACAAGATGTGATTCTGGGCTCATTACCGCCACCTGCTGGTGAAGTGCTGCTATGGTAACAAGTAGTATTACAGCAACACTCTAATGTCCAATATAAACAAATAGGTTGAGACAGTATACTACCTAAAATATTTTTATTTTTGAAAGGGTGTGTGTGTGTGTGTGTGTGTGTGTGTGTGTGTGTGTGTAATGCATATTTTTTTCTGTAATAATATTGGCAAAATTAATGCATTTGTTGCAGTATATTTCTGTTAATGTATTCGACTAAAACACTCTGTGCTACGAAGGAGTATTAGGGCCATATTGAGAAAAAAATATATATGAGATGTCGTGAATAAAGTCATAAATACTACAAGAATAAAATCATAGGTTTACAAGAAAAAAAGTTGTAATATTATGAGAATAAAGTCATAAGTTTAAGAGCAAAAAGTCGTAATATTATGAGAATAAAGAAATAAGTTTAAGAGAAAAAATTCGTAATATTATGATAGTAAAGTCATACGTTTACTGGGAAAAAAAGTCGCAAAATTATGAGAATAAAGTCATAAATTTAAGAGAAAAAAGTCGTAATATTATGAGAATAAAGAAATAAGTTTACGAGCAAAAAGTCGTAATATTATGAGAATAAAGTCAGAAGTTAAAGAGAAAAAAGTCATAGTATTATGAGAATAAAGTCATAATATTATAAAGTAGTAATTTTACATTTATTTAATTTTTTCTCATAAAGTTATGACTCTATTCTCGTAATATTCCGACTTTTTTTTCTTGAAATAGTATGACTTTATTCTCATTAAATTAAAAAAAATTTCTCATAATATTATGACATTATTCTCGAAATCTCTCATTTTTTTCCCCCTCAATGTGGCCCTAGCCTACTCCATCATAGTATAAAATGCTTTTTTTCATTTTTGAAAGAGTGTGTGGGGTTTGCTATAATGCATACTTCTGTAATGATATTGGAAAAATTAATGCACTTGTTTCTGTGTATTTGTATTAATGTATTCGACCAAAAAACTGTATGCAGCAAGTCACATAATGACAAAATCTACAACCTAAGTTCACCCCCTGAAGGCATCACTCCACCTGTTTGACCACCAGGTGGCAGCAAAACACCTAACAGACAACTGGAACTACACAAAACCAACCAGAGAAGAAGAGAATCTGTCGGTTTATTTCCTGGTTGCATATTTCTAGTCCAGAATCTCCTCTCTCTGATCGGACTCTTGTTGTTTTTCTTCTTCTCATCATCTTGAAGTTAAAAACTAACCTCGACCAATATGTTCCGAGGCTTCGGGACGTGGTTGGGTCTGGAGAACCAGACGTACACGAAGACGTCTGAGGAGAAAGAAGAGGAGGACCTGGTGGTGGTGGAGCAGGAAGAGAAGGTGGTGGAGGCTCAGAACGAGGTAAACAAACAGCAGCCAGCTGACGAGGATGGAGAACAGCAGGACAACCAGGAGATCAACGAGCTGGGGAAGGGACTCGGTGGTGAGAAACATCTGCTTTGCATCTGTATTATTATTAAAATGTTAAGCTAGGTAGTTAGCAACATGCTTCTCAGTGGCTCCAGGCTTTGGTTGCTTTAATCGTCGTGTTATTAGTGTTTCTGTCTGTGTTAACTCATCATACACACATTGTGTGAAGATTGTAGCCTCTGCTAAAGGCTTTCCACGTTACCTTTGTTGTATCCTTATCCTTATGGCAATGTTAACTTGCATAACAAATTAAAAAAAAATAGTTAGTTTAAAGGGAGTATCAGTAGAAAATATTAATTTCAAAAATGTTGAATTTGTTCATTAAACGAACTTTAAAAAATAATCTCCTTCATTTTTTTTTTTTTTTTAACAAGTTGTATTTTAGCAGAATACTAAAATTAGCATAAAGACAGAACTACAGAGCCCCTTAAGGGTCACAGCGAGATATTAAGTATTTTACGTTCCCTCGCAATATGGAAATAGACATACTGTATTGCTCAGAAGGAATGGAGGAAGAAAAGTATTGCGAGAGAATCCAAAATATTACAAGATATTGCAAAACATATTGCGAGGCAACGCAAACACAGTCCTCAAAAAAATTATCACCGTGACCCTTAAAGGGACTGTTTGTAAGAATCAGAAATGGCTTGTTGACAGCGACACGTGTGGCCGTTAAGTCAACGAAAGTCAGCGTCGGGCTCGCTCTAAATATACCTGAACGAGCATCGCTCAACACAGTGAGGCGACACACGTCAGCTAAAACCACAATATCACTCTATATTTCAGCTGCTTGGCAGTAATGTTAGCTGACCAGACGAAGGTCTCTCCATGAATCAATGCTGATCCTAGTGTTGGCTTTCCCTGCCACAGCCTCCCGACCGCGGTCGGAGGGAACAGAGGAGACACCGGCACCCAGTCAGAGACGATAACGTTTCTTGCTACGGAGCCCCGTCACTTCACAAAACATGGAAAACCTCTGCTGGTCTGGAGGAGCTGCAGCATTTATTTCTGCACAGACGTCCACTGTACATTCACTAGATATTCTCAGAGCTAAACTAAGTCTTCTGCAGTGTGTAGTGTGCACACATGCACGTGAGAGTGGAGCGAAATAGCGAGAACGAGCGCGGTGTGTGAGTGAAGGCAAGCAGGCTTGCAGAGGAGCAGAGGAGCAGAGACTCCGGCCCTGGAGACCAAAGCTACGGTCTCCCCCGCGTCCTCCGACCGCGGCCAACACTGTTTTGCAAAACGGGCTTCACTAGATATAACTTTGTGGTTTTGGTGCTTCCGTGTAGTTTGTGTTGGAGTCTTGTCTGAACAGCGTAGCCACATGCGAGCGCGCATCGGACACCGACCCAGATTGATTTATACCTGTAAGAAGTTACAAACAGTCCCTTTTAAGGTCCTCCGTACAGAACTGAGTACACTTTAATACCTGTTTAGTTATCGCAAGTAATATCGTTATCGCGATATTCAATGTTATTATTGCACCTCATATCATGCAGCCCTATTGTCCAGTGCCAACAAGAGGATATGTGACTGCAGGAGGAGCTGATAGATTTGTGTTGTGTTGTTGTTGTAGCAATGTTTTTAGTATTATACCCACAATGTGATTAAGTTGTTTTCACCCACACTGTCTTCTCACCTTCCTCCTCCATCTGAAGAATACATCTTCAGTTTTGCCTCCAGTGCCACCAAGAAGATCTCTGAGTCAGTGGTGGAGACGGCTCAGACCATCAAGAAGACTGTGGAAGAAGGGAAAATCGACGGCATCATAGACAAGGCATGTTGAAATTGTCGCCTGTTTGACAAGTTTGGCAGCATGTATAAGACGGGGGTCATGAGTGGAAGGTTTCACTTGTTGTTGTCAAGAGCAGCCGTTTGACATAATTACCATGACAAGTACTTTTCCTCTACTGAATGTGTAACGATATGTGTGTGTGTTATACTTTTGTATTTGCAGACTTTCCTAGGAGACTTTCAAAAGGAGCAAGAGAAGTTTGTCCAAGAGAAGAAGGCAAAAAAATCAGGTAATATCAGAACCAAGAGACGGGAATCATCTTTACAATAAATAATCAATTACTTACCAAGTAATCTCTCTCAAATGAATCTTTATTCTGTGAAAGGCCCCTGGCTTTGCAAGGCAAACTAGCTACCAATTAAGTTGCTTTCTTTGCACATCATGGTTTGTTGTGCTAAACGCTACTGAGGAATTCAAGGATATCTAGGTCTTGATGAGAAAATGGTGAAACAGTGAAGTGAAACCGTGAAGTCACTTGTTTACAATAGGGAGAAGCCACAGCTAAATCCAACAGAAACATACTGTATAGTAAGCAGAGTATTAATACGGCTTTATTGGCTTGATGAGGATTTGTAGTTTTCAGAACTCCTCCCAAAATATGTAAATATTAGAATCCATTGTAATCGCTGTTAATCCAAGCTGGCATCAGTTTCTGCATCCAATATTGCCTTTCAAGCTCAGCACTGTTTCTAAAGGGACATCGAGCAAACAATAAAGGTGATCCTTAAAAACACCAAGCAACGCCTTTTCCTGCTACCATAATGGATTTAAAAAAAAAGAAAAAATACAATTTCATGAGTCAATCAAACTTTATTTGTATAGCACCTTTTATACAGTACAGGTTAGTGCAATTTAAAAGGCTTTACAGGGACTTAAAAACAGATATGATCAAGACAGTACCAGTATAAACAGTAAAACAACTGGAGAATAATGCACATGAAAAATAGAAATGATAAAAGTGAAATAAGAAAATCATTAAATTATAAATAAATAGTTTTACAAAGTTAAATGTTGAACTACACTGAAACTTGGTAATTTAAGGCACATTATCAGTCACTCCACAACGATGTAATGTATCAAATTGAAGTGTGAATTACACTTTTTTTTTAAATGTCAAAATGAATTCAAATTGCAATTGTGCAAGAGCGTATTGATAGAAAACATGTTAATCTTCATGTCTACATTCTGTCAGTGAGAACAGCGGACTCACATTATCAGCTCATATAACTTACTGGCCTCTATTACTTTAGATCCAGATGTGTGCATCTGAGAGATAAGACCAGTGAGTGATGAAATATCTCTCTGAAGCCTGGTTTTGTCTGATGGTCTTATGTACTTTGTGTCACAGTCCGACTGAAGGTGTGTGTGTGTGTGTTTGTGCTGATGTTTGTGTCCAGAAGCAGCGGTGCCTCCCTGGGTCGGCTACAACGAGGAGGAGACAATCCAGCAACAGATCCTCGCTCTGTCAGCTGTAAGCAAACACATCATAAACTATATGAACGTGTCAACATGTCTGCGACATTATCGCTCTTTATCTCTGGATATAATGTGCCCTTCACACTGAGCTCTCTGGCGGCTGATTCTAGGACAAGAGAAATTTCTTGCGAGACCCTCCCGCTGGTGTTCAGTTCCACTTCGACATGGAGCAGATGTATCCTCTGGCTGCAGTGATGCTCGAGGAAGACCAGCTGCTCAACCGCATGCGCTTCGACCTGGTTCCTAAACAGTCAGTAGTCTTTCAGAGTTGTTTGGTGGATGTGTGTGTGTACAGTATGGATTTTACATTATGTGCCTATTTCTGCAAAAGTTTTAAAGGGTAACTTTGGTATTTTTCACCCTGGACCCTAGTTTCTCATTTTGAGTGACTAATGGGACAACGATTTTTTAAATTGGTCCAGTATTGAGGAATAACGTTGTAACATTAAGCATTTTCAGTGTAACTTTTCGTCCACTAAAAGTGCTTTTTTTGCCACCGACAGGCTCAGATTGGTATTATAAGTGTCTGACAACATTAATAGGCTCAGATTGGTATTATAAGTGTCTGACAACATTTTTCGTACCTTTCGCTTGATCCCGTCTGTTATGGTGTCCAAGTTCTGCTCAAGGAGAAGTCTCGTTGTGAAATCTGAATATCTGTATACTCTGACGGCCATCAAATTCAAAGACCTCATCCACATTGTGGAAATCGTCAACATATTCAGCCATGACATTGAAAATCTTTTAGATAACACTAAGCTGCGCTTTCTCTACTCCAACACAACAAGCTCTGCCCGGCTGGCACTAACGTTTCCACCATGGATGTATTCCACTATTCCACCGTTGTCTTCCAACAGCACGTCTTCAGAACGAGACTTCTCCTTGAGCGAGACTCTTTCCATAATGTCAGACACTTATAATAACAATGAGAGCCTGTCATGGCAAAAACAAGCACTTTTAGTGGACGTAAATGACAATGTCAGCTTGCCCCAATAGTATTACATTGCTGTCTGTGAGCAGATGTCGTCTACAGCGCTCTCCCTCAATACTGGACCAGTTTCAGAAATTGTTGTCATTATTAGTCAGTTAAACACAAAAATGTGGGAAAATAGATGCCAGGTAGAAAAATACCAAAGTTACCCTTTAACATGACACTTTTTAAAAAAATATGTTTTTGTCATATATGATATTTGCCTGTTTTTTGTTTTTATTTGAAGCATGTTGAGTCTACGCCTGTCGTATGAAATGTGCTATATAAATACAATTAGATTGAATTGCATTCACCTGTGGAATCAACATAAAATGATACTATAAAATGCATGTGTTTGTGTTTGACAGTGTGAAGGAGGAGGTTTTCTGGAGGAATTATTTCTACCGGGTGTCTCTGGTCAAGCAGTCGGCTCAGCTCACGGCGCTGGCAGCCCAGCAGCAGCAGAAGGACGGTGAGGACAGAGCGGCCAGTGTTTCACCTGAGGATGTCGTCTTAACAGGTCTGATTTTCATCCACCTTTCCACCTGTTTATTCACATCAACAGGCCACACTGCCAGAGCTGCATTTACACATGCACCTCATAAGCCTCTCCCATCTCACTGTACTATGCTTGGAAGCAGCAAGATGCGTCAAACTCTGTGTAGATTCAAACTCCAGAAATATGTGTATGCATTGTGTTTTCGTTAGAGTTATGAAGCCGCGTGTGCGCATGGTTGTTTTACAGCTCTCAAATCATTATTGAACTGAGCACACGTGCATGAACAGTTATATCAGTTACTTCTGCATGTCCCACAACTCGTTAGACCTGTCGATGAAAAACTGTGGCTATTTATAGCACGCATTCCATTAATTGATCAAATGTTTATGTAGTCATGTAAATGTGCCTTTGATTGACATTTTACAAATCACTCTACAAAAATATCAATCAGTGAAATTAGCTAACAACCTAAATGAATGATGTTTTGTTATTATATCTTCTCTCACCTTATTTGCTCTAGACTTATTCTAGAAAGAAACGTGTGTATGCCAGGCTTTAAGTATGTGTTCGGAGCACACGGCATGTTTTTTTTTTTTATAAATACCAGTTAATATCAGTGGGCAACCTCTGGATCTCAATAAAGTGAAGCCAATGCCTTAAATTTGCATTCTTTCTAATGGCCAGCAGGGGGCGACTCCTCTGGTTTCAAAACAAAGCCTGATTGTATAGAAGTCTGTGAGAAAATGAGCCTACTTCTCACTTGATTTATTACCTCAGTGAACATTGTAAACATGAGTTTATGGTCTCAATTGCTGGTTTCAAGTCTTCTTCAACACAGCATGATGTTCATTTAGTAAATTATGGTCCCAGTTAGAGTCAAATAGACCATAAAGCAGGGGATGCTTTAGGGCGTGGCTACCTTGTGATTGACAGGTCGCTACCACGGCGTTGTCCAGTCTGGGAGTTGTCTGTGTTTTCGTCTTAGAACTTTAACTCTTTCACAGTGCGTTTTCAGTTCATGAAATTAATTGTAACATTTTGGTCGCCTAAGAAAATGTCTTATTCGGCATTTGGTTGTACTTAGCTCCACCCTCTCGTGTCGTGGTGACAGACAAATACCTATAAAATGGGTACGCATTTGTAAAGACTGGTGCTCTACAATAGAAGATGTGGAAAGAGAGAGTAATCTGCTTTGTCACGTTATGCGTCTGTGATTTGTGAATAGCTTATTTCACCTCTAACACTGCTGTTGCACTTGTCTCGTTTGATTTGTCATTGGGAACAGCTCATTGATTTCTGCTTTGTTCTCTGTGGGGAGAGTGTTTGTCCTCTTGCACCTGATTGGTGACCCGGAAGCAAAAGAACTTCCAGTTGAAGTTGTGGTATGACTGAGCTCTGTAGGGTTCGAGCTCCTGGTGTAGGATCAGAGGCCATTCATGCTTAAAGTGATGTTAGGAATGTTTGTGTGTGTTGTAAAAAGTCCCGAGAAGCATGTCGTCAGTTCTTTCCATCCACCTCATTATGATTCACCTAGTCATTGCTGTTAATGGCACTCCTACTACATATAACCTCAGACAGGGCTGTGGTTTTACAGGTAATCCGTGGGTCATTGAGTGGGAAGACTAATAGCACTGTATTCTTTTTTTGTAGACAATGTCAGACCAAAAACTCCTCCAGTTTCCATCAGTGACATACAGAAGGTAAGAGTACTAAAAATAAAGACGTGTGTCTTTCTGTACTTTCCAACAATCATTCTAAAACATAAAAGAGAATAGTACAGACAATTGCCTCCTTCTGTTCTGTCTGCATGCCTCGCAGCCACCTCAGGAAGACGAGGAGGAGATGTCAACAAGTCCCGGAGTGTCCGAGTTTGTAAGCGATGCTTTCGACTCGACAGGCATCAACCAGGAGGACCTGAGGAAAGAGATGGAGCAGCTGGTGCTGGATAAGAAGGATAGCGTCCCATCTCCCGATGGTTAGCTTTCTAACACTTTCTGATTCTTCAGCTAAATGTTGTCTCCTAGCTTCTCTCGTCGCACAGCTGCAAGTCTTTACTGTACTTATTCAGATCATTTGGATGTTGGAAAACAACATTCTGTGATTGTTTTGAGCGGTATTATATTGTGGAGTAAATAATTGTCTTGGCCCTGTGAACGGTTACAGATAATAAATGGATGGATGAAACAATTGTCTCACTCTTAATCTTCCTCTTACATTCAGATGAATCAGCAGACTGGGAGAAGGAGCTGCAGCAGGAGCTTCAGGAGTACGAGGTGGTGACTGAGTCAGACAACAAAGACGACCAATGGGATCAAGAGATCGAGAAGATGCTGCAGGCTGACGACAGCTAGACAAGTACCGCGTGTCTGTCTCCTGATAAGTGATCCGGCCCAGAATGAAGGGAATGGTGACGGGTGATTCACAAGGGGATGAACTTCCACATTCTCTGCTCCACCCAACTGTGATTACTATCCTGTAAACGTTCTCCTGTACCCAATGAAGGAGTAGATCCAATAATAGCAAGAGTGTTTCACCTCTGCTGGAAACAGTGGGTATGTTCAGACATATTAGTAAAGTTGCTCCTTCATTGCTCCTTCCTACTTTTATTTACTCGCTTTCCCTTACCCTCTCTCTTTGTCATGGGGGAAAAAAGCCGCTAGAGGGCGCTCCAGTACAAGCACAGTGAATTTTATAACGGAGGTGGCTTGTTTGAAATGACATGAAATTGTATCTCTGTTTCCATTGCTGCTTTCTGGTGGGTTGTACAGTAAAGTCTGAGTATAGTTATAGTACAGTAAAGTCAAATGTAAAGTTACATTTCTGTAAATAAAGAAGATTCTAACACTATACTTAACTATATTTCCCTTTCATTACACCTGCTTGGCATTTTACATTTTGTATCGCGTTTTCACAAACTCCCGTGTTCATGTCTGCTTTACTTTGTTTCTCTGCAACTGAAGTACTGTACATTTTCTGTTTAACCTGTCATCCTTTAATAAATATTTATCTGTGATTATGGACAATATACATCATGTTTAAGGTGGACACAAAGCCCAGGGGAACTAGGTTTTAAAATGACAGAAACTATTGTTTTGAACAATGCTACAAAGCCTTTTTATGAAGGTAAAACACATGGTGTATGTACATTAAAGGCAACTTTACGGAAGCCCTGAGAGGCAAGTGAGAAAAAAAAAGATATTGTTTTAAGTTACATTTTTTAAGCCTGGTCAAAATAGTTTTCTCTCCTGTGTTTATGACATAGGGTTTGCCAGGCAAAGTCTATCCTAAATCTATGAAAACAGGTGGAAAAAAAGTTTCTCCAGAATCAATTTTCTGTGTTGCAACAGGTGAAAACAAACATTTTGGGAGTTGAATTTATTTTATTTTTTGCTCATATTCATTTTGGCCACGAGAGACTGAAGTGCACAACTATCCCATGTTCTAAATAGGACTAAAAGCATTCATGTTTTCTTCCAGGTGAGTTTTAATTTCTCCATGCACTCCAAACACACTTAAATTAGAAAATAATGTATTAAAACTATTAATTAACAAAATAAATGGAAATGAAATTAAAGATAATTTATCAGCGCAAATATCCACTTTTTTAATTTCATACTCCAAGTTTGGTTTGAATGTGTACAACGTGGTTCAACTAGAAATGAATGCAACTCAGAATTCTGATGACTTTATTTATTTTGTTTCATCTTATAGACGAGTGCAGATTGACTGGTGTTTACATAGTCCTCGGGGAACTATGGAAGAATCTTCAGGTTTCTGCAAATCCTGCGTATCTTTGTCATTTTATTCGTGAACATTATGCAATTCTCCACTTTACAGTTGTCATCTTCTTCTTTTAATGAATTTAATAAAAACTTCTAAACTAAAAAACTTCATGAAGAAAAGTTATAGTATATTTTGTCGAAAAATTTCATGAAAAAAAGTCATCGTATAGTATGTCAAAAAATTTCGCCAAAAAACATCATAATAAATATAGTATGTTGAAAAATTTCATCAAAAAACATCATAATATAGTATGTCGAAAAATGTCATGAAAAAAAGTCATAGCATAGCATGTTGGAAAATTTCATGAAAAAAAGTCACAGTACAGTATGTCGAAAAATTTCACCAAAAAACGTCATAATATAGCATGTCGAAAAATTTCATGAAAAAAGTAATTGTATAGTATGTCCAAAAAAGTCATAATATAGTGTGTCGAAAAAAGTCATAGTATAGTATGTCGAAAAATTTCATGAAAAAAAGTCATAGTATAGCATATCGACAAATTTCACCCAAAAACGTCATAGTATAGTATGTCCAAAAATTTCAGGAAAAAAAGCCATAGTATAGTATGTTCAAAACTTTCATGAAAAAAGTCATAGTATAGTATGTCGAAAAATTTCACCAAAAAAAGTCATAGTATATATAGTATGTTGAAAAATTTCATCAAAAAACATCATAATAAAGTATGTCGAAAAATTTCATGAAAAAAAGTCATAGCATAGCATGTTGGAAAATTTCATGAAAAAGTCATGTCGGAAAATTTCATGAAAAAAAGTCATGTCGGAAAATTTCATGAAAAAAAGTCATGTCGGAAAATTTCATGAAAAAAAGTCATAGCATAGCATGTCAAAAAATTTAATCAAAAAACGTCATAATATAGCATGTCGAAAAATTTCATGAAAAAAGTAATTGTATAGTATGTCCAAAAAAGTCATAGTATAGCATATCGAAAAATTTCACCCAAAAACGTCATAGAAAAGTATGTCAAAAGATTTCATGAAAAAAAGTCATAGTATAGCATGTCGAAAAATTTCAACAAAACGTCATAGTATAGTATGTTCAAAACTTTCATGAAAAAAGTCATAGTATAGTATGTTGAAAATTTTCACCAAAAAAAGTCATAGTATAGGTTTGTCGAAAAATTTCATGAAGAAAAGTCATAGTATATTTTGTTGAAAAATTTCATGAAAAAAAAGTCATCGTATAGTATGTCAAAAAATTTCACCAAAAAACATCATAATATATATAGTATGTTGAAAAATGTCATCAAAAAACGTCATAATATATATAGTATGTTGAAAAATGTCATCAAAAAACATCATAATAAAGTATGTCGAAAAATGTCAGGAAAAAAAGTCATAGCATAGCATGTTGGAAAATTTCATGAAAAAGTCATGTCGGAAAATTTCATGAAAAAAAGCCATGTCGGAAAATTTCATGAAAAAAAGTCATGTCGGAAAATTTCATGAAAAAACGTCATCGTATAGTATGTCAAAAAATTTTGCCAAAAAACATCATAATATATATAGTATGTTGAAAAATGTCATCAAAAAACGTCATAATATATATAGTATGTTGAAAAATGTCATCAAAAAACGTCATAATATATATAGTATGTTGAAAAATGTCATCAAAAAACGTCATAATATATATAGTATGTTGAAAAATTTAATCAAAAAACGTCATAATAAAGTATGTCGAAAAATGTCAGGAAAAAAAGTCATAGCATAACATGTTGGAAAATTTCATGAAAAAGTCATGTCGGAAAATTTCATGAAAAAAAGCCATGTCGGAAAATTTCATGAAAAAACGTCATCATATAGTATGTCAAAAAATTTTGCCAAAAAACATCATAATATATATAGTATGTTTGAAATTTTTCAACATGCTATACTATGACTTTTTTTCATGAAATCTTTCAACATGCTATACTATGACTTTTCTTCATGAAATTTTCCGACATACTATATTATGACTTTTTTCGACATACTATACAATTACTTTTTTTAGGATTTCTTTTGACATACAAACTATACTATGACTTTTTTGGTGAAATGTTTGGACATGCTATACTATGACTTTTTTTCATGAAATTTTTCAACACACTATACTATGATTTATTTTTCATAAAATGTTTTTGACATACTATACTATGATTTTTTTCAACATACTATACAATTACTCTTCCATTCCTTTATTAGACATACTATTATATGTCATTTTTCTGACTTTCTTCGACTATGATTTTCTTTTGACTTTTTTGGACATACTATACCAAGACTTTTTACAACATACATGTATAGTATAGTATGTTGAAAAAAGTAATAAAAAATGAACAGCATAGCATGTTGAAAAAATTCATATCGTAGTATGTCGAAAAAAGATGTAAAAAGTCGAAAACGTTTTTAAAAACCACAAAACATTTTTTAAGTATAATATGTCGAAAAAAGTCATAAAACTGTCATAGTATATAGTATGTCCAAAAAGTAAGAAAAAAAGTAATCGTATAATATTTAAAAAAAAATTAAA
Organism: Sebastiscus tertius; assembly: GCA_916701665.1. NCBI lineage: Eukaryota > Metazoa > Chordata > Actinopteri > Perciformes > Sebastidae > Sebastiscus > Sebastiscus tertius. The sequence goes on along the minus strand of CAKAOH010041831.1, from coordinate 69,515 downwards.
ACATTTAAAAAAGCAAAAAAAACATATTGCTCCACCTCTACTGTTTGTCACTATCGGAGACAGAGCATTGCCATGGAGATAGTTAACATTTCAGTAAGTTGCTCATGGAAATTTCAGTAATGTTTGTCCCATTCAGACTGGAAAGTAGCCCTTTCATGTGGATGATAATTTCAGGCATCCCGTTCTGTATGACTTCAAAACTGAGTTAATGTTGAGTTTGACATTTAATATATGGTTTTCATGGACAAACAATACTGTTCTAGCTGAATGGGAGGAGGAGCTGAGGGCACAGTACAGAGGTGGGCGTGAAGAAAGCCAGTCAAGAGAGTGAGTAAGTCAGGAATGATGGGAAGGAGGCCTGGATGTTTTGGTATAGTAGAAAGTCTGTAATCATGTTAAATGAGACAAACACATAGCTATGCTTGTGCCAACCAGACAACCCAACGTGTCTCTGCATGCTCCATAAGTTTCTGTATAAGAGTGGTGGAAACAGATGGCACGCTGTCTGGAGTGTCAACACTACTCCCACCACAACAGGATACAAAATGAATGATCGAATATAACATGAAAAAGAGAATAAATACTCATTTGCAACTGTCAATCAATACAAGGATCAATATCAAATATGCCAATGTCTGCTGTGCCGTCTTGGGTTTCAGGTGTGTGTCCAAGCATATAATGTGAACAGACTGCTTAATGAATAATTCTCCATGGCAGCATGTTCTCTCTTTGTTGTGTCTCTCTTTCTCACACACACACACACACACACACACAATTACACACATCACTCCCATCACAGCGTCACAGTCAGGGTCCACCAGCTGGTTGTCACCATGGTGACAAAGCCCGGCAGATGAGGACCCATGTGTGTTATTTATTGCTCGTGTGTGCTGTTGGTTTAACAATCTTTTAATAATGCATAAAGGCAGGCCTGTGTGTGTGTTTGTGTGTGTTTGTGTGTGTCTGTGTGTGTGTGTGTGTGTGTGTGTAGCCCATAGCCTTCAGATTTTCTTGTCTGTATTCCAGACAAAGAGACAAAATAAACAGAGATGAGAGACAAAACAAACACATCACTGATTGTGTGTTTCATGTGTGGCATGTAAATGTAATATGCTGTCAGGCACAAATCCTCCAATTGTTTTCAAATTTGTAACATTTTACAGCAACGGTCTATACAACACTCTCTGTAGCCTGCCAGGATACAAAAGGGAAGTAAATGGGGGGAGTTTTAAAGAAAAGGATGAAGGGTGGAACTGAAAAAGAGGGATAGGATTAAAGGTGCTAGACTGAGAGGAGTGAGAGATGAGGGTGGAAATATAGGGGAGAGTGAAAAGAGAGAACAAAGGAGGAGTTGAAGAGGCAGAGAAGGAGCTGCATGGCTGCTCAGACTACCCGCCACTCATTTTGCTACCAATAGCCCCGAAAACTGTGCAGAGAGAAAATTCTGCATTTATTTGTTATCACACCAGGTGGAAAACCGGAGTATTAATACGGACTACGATACAGTTCTAAGAAGAGATGTCAGAAATTTTAAAATGTAAGGAAATTCTATATTTCTCAGGTGGAACCTGTAAACTACAAGATTACTACTCACTGTAACGTTTGCATTTCTGCAAGAGGGTGAAAAGAGACAAACATAATGACTATGGAAGCCAAGAAAGGCCATAATAATTAGAATTTTATAAACATCTGAATACCTACTTGCGAAATGTAACCACTACTGAATACGCAATATGTCCAGGATTTCCTGTTGTTCATCTGAACATCTCTTTCTTGGATCACATGACTGCCCTGACTCAGACTTGATGGTTTATATTAGTGATGAATTTTGATATCTAAATTTTACTGGTACCATTTAAACAACTTGATTTTTTGTTTTACAGAACTTGAATTTTTAGATCTATAAATAAACTCACTTAAACTTGAAATTTAAATAAACTTATCCCTGTAATAATGTCAATGGTATTTAAATTTCAACATTAAAGGAACAGTGCGTAACATTTCGGTGATCTATTAGCAGAAATGGAATATAATATTCTATGACTATGTTTTCATTAGTGTATAATCACCCGAAACTAAGAATTGTTGTGTTTCCGTTAGCTTAGAATGAGTCCTTTTTATCTACATAGGTAGCAGGTCATCTTCACAGAATCCACCATGTTGCTCCGCCATGTTTCTACAGTAGAACAGAACGGACAAACACTGGCTCTAGAGAGGGCCTTTAGCAGTTTTACGTTACTTGAAGGTCACCGTAGTTCTCCGACATGCTTGCCGTGGTACCACCAGCTCCAGTTTGTTATTATAATAAGGTTTTGCACTCGGCAGCTCACGTTATCGCAGTCTTGGAAAGGGCTGCAGTAACGTGAGCCATCGGACCAGCTGAGCGGCGGGGTACTCAGTTGGTTGCAATCTGCAACCACAACACTAGATGAAGACAAATCCTACACACTGTACCATTAAGTATTCTGTTGCTTATAAGATTCAAATCCTTACAGCCTTTTCTGCTTCCAAGATATTCTAACATCCTGAGCCCCTCTGCTAAACTTGTTAAACAACACTTTAACATGAGTTTGCTCTGTCTAAATAGAGCTATTCTGGGACTCAAAGACACCCGAGGGGCCTCAGAGAACTACGACTCTTTAAACTCTACTTCCTCTTTTGTAGACTTTAGGAGTTTGTTTTATTCCTCAGCTCTTCAGTGAGTTACTTTCACTCTTTAGAACATATTTTCATTATTAATACTCCATCAAGGCTCGAAAGGCTGTATGGAGGTAGACATTGTGTTTGTTACTCTACTATAAATTGTTTTCTTTTTGTCTATTTCTTCCAAAATCTCTTTATGTGATTACGTATAGCTGTATTTTATATGAACTCAGATTAGAAGCGCTTAGCACAGGATGTCAAACGTTTTAAATAAACTTCAATCAATGATGCTTTCAGATGTCTTGAATGCATCAATTCCTTCCTGCATGCAACCAGGTCAGTGTATGCACATACCACAGCGACCTTTATACTGACACTTGAAATGAAAGCACCAAATGTAAAAACCTGCAGACACCCCGTGGTGGAAAATCTAAATTGAACTAAATTTAGACTGATCTGAATGGTTGCTACTAATCTGTGTGAAAGATTACTTGAGCACAAAACTCCAAGGATGGATGGCTGAACTTGTGACAGGTGTAGAGGTGATTTAAAGCCCTGTAAAGTTGTTGTTTTCATAGGGAATGCCGGCCTTTCGCCTTTATGACCGTGCTGTAAAGTCATTTAAACTATAGCGGGTGTAGCCCTGAGACCGCACTATTGTTGGTGAATTTAACAAGAAGGGGCTCCTGTGAGTGTCCTGAAATGAACAACATGAAAACGCAGACATGTGTGTCCTCCGTAAGACTGAAACTGAGATATTTGGAGGTTTTTTTTAATATATTGCATTCAGGTTAAAGTGATGGGTTAAAGGTCATAATGGTAATATTTTTATGTAGACTACTTTTTTAAATAATACATCCACAGACTTTTAGAAAGGTGCCGAATAAAGTATGGCTTTTCCTAAAAAAAAATATTATGATTGTGAAGTAATCATTTTAGAAATTTTGGCGGGTCCAAAATAAATGTTTTGTTTATCTCTGTGCAGATATTTGATGTTTGGCTCGCACTTCTAACAAGGCTTGTGAGTCAATAGTATAATGACGTGGGTATCACGTGGTATCTCTGTGTCGTCAGCTATCAAGCTGCCAGTTAGAGTAGAGAAAAAAATGGCTGAGTTTGACAATAAGTGCCTGGCAACGGCTGAATGTCGTCAGTGGTGTCAATATTACATTTTGTTTAAAAAAAATAAATAAATTAAAGCTGCAAGCAGCGATGAACAGGCCCTCGCACCTTCCCGCACGTTGGGGGTAGCCTAAAACTTACTATCTTTACAATGAAGCATCATCAAGGTCTTAAGGCTTTTCTGACCTAATTTGAGGTGTATCCGATTAATTTGTGAGGCAAAGTACATCAACATGCAAAACATGATATTTCCTGTTGTCAGTAGGTGGCACTGTGACTACGACACTAAATTTGCTTATGGATGTCCTCAGGCCGAGACTCTCATCACACATGATAAATTTGGAGTAGATTGGTTGATGTACATTGAAGTTAAAACAACTTCCTGTTTTTGGCAAAAAGGCGCTTTTTCGCCACCACGGCAACGTCCTTCCATAAAAACTCAAGCTTTTAACAACTTTTCATCACAAAGCTTGTAAGATAGTACTGACCAAACTTGGAGTCGATCGGGTTAAATCTCTAGGAGGCGTTCGTTAAAGTGCAGCTCCTGGATTTGTCAAAAAAAAAAAATTAAAATTGAAAATGGCCAACTTCCTGTTGGGTTTACAGTATACCTCCAAGAGGCTTTTTTTTAACGTCTCAACATGGTTCATATACCTAATATATTTCATACATCAAGGCAAACCTACACACCAGGGCTACTCAATAGGGGACGCTATGGAACCATTTTGTCACACCCATACACGAAACTCATAACATACATACATTTTCACCACTTCTGATTCATGTGCAAAGTGTCATTCGTTTCTGAGCATGTTTAGCCCCTCAAAAATGCGATTCATTTCGGAGAAGAATAATAAACATAGCGATTTCAATAGGGCCTCGTCGGCCCCTGTCAGTGCTCGGGTCGTAATAGTAATGAAATACTCCTCAAGGCCTTGCATGTAGCGAAGTGTGTTGGAGTTGCCAGTGTTGGTCCTTACAAGTGCAGTAACACCAACGTGTTTCCCAGTACACAATGTTTCATTGTTAATACCTTTGGCAGTGTCTCGCTCTACGAAGGTGTGTTCTTCCCTTCACAGCGCGCCTTATTTGCACTGCAGAAAAACACATATTCACAGACAGAACCCTGCTTTTACAAGCTTGTGATATTTGTCCTAAAATAACACGTTTGGGCATGACGGATTTAAGAAAATTTGCTTTTGGATATTATCCCTTAGTGGTTGCTGGTGGGAAACCACAATTGCAGGATGTAAGATCAACTACTAAGTGACTGAATCACTAAGTGCTGTTTTAGTTCCTGTCAGACCTGCACACTCTGGCCTGTCACATGATAGGCCACAAAGGCTTTGTCTTCAAGTTCAGACAGTAAGAGATTCTTCTGACCATATTTGGAGCGTTTGACAGGAGATTACATTACGCACTCGGGGGCCAATGTACAAGTATGCGACATTGTTCGCTGCTGATAAACATGCACACACATTTTATGCTCTGCTGCTGCATCTTACCCTGTTACTGGCAGGCCTAATAGTTCATCCATTAAGGAAGGACCTCAGTCACTCGCAAAGTCTGCTGTGGTTTTTACACGGAGATGGACGATAAGATAACTAACTAGTGCAGGTTTGAGGTTGTCGACTGAGTCACAGCATCTAATGCTGCTGCTTGTTATTGGTTTCATACTCTCTCTCTGTTGTCAATACGTCTTTCGCTCTCACTCTCTCTGACGCACAAATCTCACAGCAGATCTTTACGGACACAAATATATTGTCACTGACCGTCGTCATTGTGTGTGTGTGTGTGTGTGTGTGTATGTGTGTGTATGTGTGTGTGTGTGTGTGTGTGTGTGTGTGTGTGTGATTCCAAGAACACCTGTCTACACCGAGACAGTGGGCCCTTTATTATCCAAGCCCACGCAATTCAACCGACAAACCCTGCTCCAGACAAACACACACAGATGCACGCATATACACTCAACCGCAGTTGAACAGAAAAGAGAGGCCAGGTGCTGTATCAAGCCATTTCCTTCCAGCCCCTCCTCTCCCCACCCCCTTTTTCTCCTCTTTTATTGTTTTTCTTCAGTATAGAAGAAGATATGAGCCTAAATCCAAGAGTTTAAGGTTTAGTTTTTAGTGGGAAATGATTTAAATTGTCAGGTGAGCACGAACAATGGCATCAGATAATGCTCTGGGTTTAAACATTAACCTGCTTTTAACACCTGCAGCTACAAGTGCGTCACGGATATATTTTTGTGCAAAGCAGAATACAAAGTCAAAGTCAAGCTAATTCAAACTTTAAAGCTGGGACACATTTCATTAGCAAGGAAACACCACATGTCCCACAACAGAAAGTAGAAAAACAGGCAACAGGCTGTTCTATGTCCTACATGCAAATGTAAAATAAAATGTCTTTAGAACATTTTTTCTAGAAATCTTTGTGTTTATTATTGGTAGTATTATGCTTTGCATTACCAACTCTTAAATGTACTTTGGATTAGGCCTACATACAGTATACATTAAAACAAGTTATGTCATGTACAGTCAATTTAAATAACATTTTTACTAGGGCTGTCAATCGATTCAAATATTTAATCATGATTAATCACACGTCAGTGTGCTGACTTGACTATGACTTGCCCAAAACTGCATGCGATTATCATAAAGTGGGCATGTCTGTAAAGGGGAGACTCATGGGTACCCATAGAAACCATTTTCATTCACATATCTTGAGATGAGAAGTCAAGGGACCCCTTTGAAAATGCCAGTTTTTCCTAGCCAAGTATGGAGCGTTATTTAGCTTCCTTCGCGACAAGCTAGTATGACATTGTTGGTACCAATGGATTCCCTAGGTTTTCTAGTTTCATATGATAACAATATGCATTAAGGCGTTAAAGAAATTAGTGGCGTTAAAACGAATTTGAGTTAACGCGTTATTATCGCGTTAACGCTTTGACAGTCCTAACTTTTACATATTTTACTGTGGTTGAAAACTACCTAAATTGTGTTGTTTTCAACCCAGCACTTTTTAGTGTGTTTATATACAGTGGACACAAAGGGCTTTTGCACATGGACACACATACTTGGTGTCTGCTTCACAAGACCTGAGAGACCTTGTTGGCTCATATCCTGCAACAAAGCCAGAAATTTATTGTGGTGCCAGTCGGAGCTTTCTAGACAAGCAACAGAGCCATAAAGTCAACTGTCTAGAGGAAGACTGAGTAGCCAGAAAAAGTTCACTTCAGTTTTTCTAGTCTTAGTTAAGACTCGTTCAGAAATATCTGCCGAATAGAGGACGAAAAATGTATGTCTTGTGTTTGTGATTAACTTGTGATGTCCTACAACAGGAAATGTCATGCATAATGTGTCGTGTTTTAGCGGTCCCATGCTCTTGTGATTATTTGAGCAATAATCTTAGCTGATTTCAATTATCTGTTGTAGCTTTTCAGGCTCTACTCTCACTGAGACTTTTGCCATTCATGTTCATCTTCACAGCTGCCTACTTAAAACCGTTTTAGGCATTTCATACTTCACCCATGGGGCTTTATGTTTGCTAGATAATGCTTGTTTCTCGTAAGCAGTCATCAAGAACGTGTTTTTTCTTCAAAGTTCAAAGCTTCCTCAAGATGAAGCTGCGGTTTGTGGTAACATTTGAAACCAAGAGTGTGCCAGCTGCCTGTGGCATTGAAGAAGTAGGAGTTCGAACGTTATCTGATATCAATGTGACAGAAAAGATAAAACACATCTTGCACAGGGGTCACTGTTATGCACTATTCTGTATTGAGGTCTAACATAATCCAGGGCTTCAACGGAACAAGTTTTTAGCCTAACCACAATTAGTCTAATTATGCATTTTAGGGGGATTATCAGATGTAATAGCAGGATTTAACATAATGAATGGCAATAGGTCAAAAACAATTATATTAAGTGGTTACTTTGTCATTAAACAAACACTGAAGGCTATGTAATGCTGAGGCTTGTCTACTTCTTGGCTTGAGAGTGGCTTTGGAAAGTGAACTGACTGATTGTACTCTCACTCATGCAGCCCCTCCTTTGTGCTCCCAGATCCCAGACCCAGTCACCCTCTCCGTTTAACACCTTGCTGCTCGAAAGCAGTCAAGTGAGACGCAGATAACAGAATATAACCAGGAAATGACTTTGCCTTCAAAATAAAAGCGCACAATTTGACACTGGAAGAAAAAAAAATCATAACATTTCATTAGCCATGGAGTAAAACTGCAATTTAGCCAACTTGAATTGGGATAATAATATAGGTGTTAAAGAATAGGCTATAACTACTACGTTATAGGTTATAACTGGCTAAATAAGAAACTGACCTAAGGATTAGGTTTATGCATTCAGGCCAGATTCAGGCGCAGTGAACATACGAGCAGTATGCCCACCAAATGGTGGGGCAACAACTACTTTGCACAGAAACAAAAGCAGAAAATTGCACAATTTTACAATTTGACATAATGCGCTATTTCACATTTCCCACACAGTTTAACCAGCTGAGCACGTCCTGCTCAATGTGCTGTTATTACTGCTCAATCCAGACTTTATTCATGTAATATTACAACTTTTTTTTTTCGCAGTTATGACTTTATTCTCGTAATAGTACAAGTTTTTTTCTCATAAAGTTACGACTTTATTCTCGTAATATTACAACTTTTTTTCTTGTAAGTTATGATTTTATTCTTGTAATATTACGATATTTTTCTTGTTATTGTATGACTTTATTCTCGTAACTTTAAGACTATTTTTCTCGTAAAGTTATAACTTTATTCTCGTAATATTAAGACTTTTTTTCTCGTAAAGTTATGACTTTATTTTTCTAATATTACATCTTTTTTTCTTGTAAAGTTGTGACTTTATTCTCGTAATATTCCGACTTTTTTTCTTATAAAGCTATGATTTATTTTCGTAATTTTACGACTTTTTTCTCTCTTTAAGTTATGACTTTATTCTTGTAATATTAAAAAAAAATTCTCGTAAAGCTATGACTTAATTCTTATTAAATTACGACTTTTTCTCTCGTAAAGCTCTGACTTTATTCTCGTAATATTACAACTTTTTTTCTCATAAAGTTACGACTCTATTCTCGTAGTATTACAACTTTTTTTCTCGTAAAGTTACGACTTTATTCTCGTAATATTACAACTTTTTTCTCTCGTAAAGTTATGACTTTATTCTTGTAATATTACGACTTTTTCCTTGAAATAGTATGACTTTATTATCATTAAATTAGGACTTTTTTTCTTTGTAATATTATGACTTAATTCTCTAAATCACAGATTTTTTTAACAATATGCTGAAAAGTTATGGATTTTTTTGCCCTATGAGTCCAAAAAACTTCTGCCTACTGCCTCTTTAATGTAAGGGCGCTTTGGTTCTCTCTCTTATACAGTCGTGCATTTTCAAAGTAATTCCCGGAAGCAGCTCCCTCGTCATTGTATCTGTCTTGACAGCAGCTCTGGACTCACACCTCCTCCCGCTGACAGACAGTCTCTCTCCGAACAGAGGCTCTGTGTGACGGCTCTAGTCAACGCTTCATGCCGGCGTCTGGTTCTTCTGACTTTCCATTTTAAAAATACCTTCAACCGCCTTTAGTAAGTCGTCAGAATTGACCTAGAAACAGCAAGTGAACAGGTTTTTTTTTCTTCCTCTGGTCAACCTGAGTCGGTTTGTGTGGTAGACTGAATGTGAGCGTCCATCCTCTGGTTGGTTGGTCTCTGCGGTGTTTTAACGGAGACTTTTTATTCCTTACTAGGTCCAGTTTGTGGAACAGTGGGTGAAAGTTTAAACTGGAAGAGTTGGGCATCAGAAAAAAGTCTTATAAGACCAGAAACCTCGACTGCTGACAAGAAAAGTCCTCAAGGTAAGAATACACACACCCCAAGGAAAAACACTATTACTATAGAAACAACAGACTATAACACTACCATATATTTTACTTTATTTATCTGATTTATTGTCTTGTGAAGCACTTTGTAACATCTGTTTTGAGAAGTGCTACATAAATACATTAATTATTATTATTATTATTATTATTATTATATATCACTATGGGCTAATGCTAGAAAATGCATTGTCTGATATTAATTAGCACCTTTATTTGAGACCTTTTAAAAAAATCCGTGTTAAATTATGAAGTTATTTAAATGTTTTGCTTTAGGAATATATTAATATTAGATGTTATTAATTGAGTATCCTCTAGAATAGCATGATAATGAGGTGAACCTGATGCTGCCTATAGATTGATTAGCTATATAACTAATATTAAAATGTCCTATTTTGCAGCCATCTATTGTTCATGTTAAATTACAGTAGTTAATATTAATATGTTTTTTAAATGCATTTGGAGGCTGGGGTCATGAAGGCATCCTTATCAGTATTTACAGTAAATACAATTCTTTACAGTAAAAGGCCCAGCCTTGCACCAGCAAGCCTTGTGTGTTGTTTCATGAAGTGATGGTGTGTGGGTTCATATGGTGTTGAAAGGAAAGGGTAGAGACATCAAAGTCAGAGAGCAGGGACTGTCAGGCTCTATACCTTGCTCTTGGTACAGCTGTTAGTATGTGGTTTCCTGACTGTGCCTAGATGTGCACAATCAAAAGACTTCACTCGGTATAAAAAAAAAAGTGTGAAAAAAAGAAGAAGCTTGGCATTGCACCAGTTTAAACATTTGTAAACCATGCAGATCACATCATATTTGAAACTGAAAGTGAGCAAAATTACGCGGTGGGATTTTCTCCATGCCTTGAAATGCAAATATTGCAGTGGATGTGTGACTCATTGCAGAAACCCCTATTGTGCTGACTTCATTTTTTCTCATAATGAGGAAAAGAAAGCCCCTGATGGCTAACTGGACCTCGTGACCTACACCTAAAGGCCACGCTGGGGGGTGATTTAGGCCCTAATAACATGCTCTCTTTTGTCTGTGCGTGCCTGTGTGTGTGTGTTGTTTTATTGATTTATTTGTAGCCCCAAAGGAAATATCTGCAGCATTCCACCTGCTCCTCCAATTTCCTCACAGAGGACGGCAAGATCCAGATAAAGGAACACATGCACACTCATGCAGACGTGCACACGGCATCGCTACGGCGCTATCACAAAGAATGCAAGGTCCTAACACACAAATGTAGCCTAGGGAACATTCCACATCAGCCATATTACATCTACTCTTCCACTTCGAGTTGATACGTTTCTGTGCAGAGGACTTTGATGCTCATTCCCGCTTTGACACAGCTCCGCCGGGGGTTTTATTATAGCGTTTGTTGCATCTGGTGAGAAGAAAAAAAGTTATTATAAATACTTTCAATTACACGTCACGAGTCTCACTTTCAGAAGTTTCCTCAGACAGCATAGCTGCTCAGTGTATGACTGTAACCTGCCGTTTTCACACGAAAGTCCTGAAGTGCTAAAGCTATGTGTTGTAAATCAACTTGTTAAAACAGCAGCCACTGCATGCCAGCTGTTTATTGTGCCTCAGGAAAACAAATCTTATCATGCAACCATGTTGGCAGCCGCGTATGACATTGTAGCACAGGGCAAGACAAATGAAGAAGACAAATGAGGTCAGTGTGTTCCTTCAGAAGAAAAAGTCTTCTGACCAGTTTCCTGGGTTGTGTTTTACTGTACTACAATGAATTTGATTCTGACCTTACTCTTGAAGGAATGCTCTTAAGAGCTGGAAAATAAACCCAGTAATTCAAAATACTATTTGAAAATATGTTTTCAAAGTGGTCTTTAACTTCTGTAACTGCCCTGTCATTTTGGAGTGTGTTTGTGCAGAGAGTGAAAGCTGTATGTGTGTGTGTGCATATGTCTTTTAAGCATTGGCTTAAACAGCCTCCAAACCAGCCACTGATCTTTGACCCTTATTCACGCTCGCTGTCACTTCAGCTCTAAGGCCCGACAACAAAGAGCAGCTTTTGTTCCTTGAATTTCTCTTCCATGCACATTCTTTGCTCTTTCACTCTGCCGCTTGTGGAGTGGGATAAATGCAAACCGAAACTCTCGCAGGACAAAATCTACAAAACTACAAATTCAGTCTGCTGTAAATGCGGGTGCAAGATAATGGATGTAAACTGTTATTTGAGTCAGGCTTTGTTGTTAGCTGGACCAAAAAATATGCTGTGCATGCAACAACTTATTCCAAGAGAAAACTGAGACAGTACTAATAAAGCAGACAATATTTCATTCAGGTGAGCCGTCAGCAACGTAGGACAGACATGAAAAGCAGTCATAGAAAATGTGACATTCGGATGTCTTTGAGAAGGGCAGGAAGTGGTATTTCCAAGGTGGGGTGCTGTACTGTGCTGAAAACAGGTCAAGTATGTCGCACGATTTGAAATTTAGCTGTAGCTTGAAAACGAAATCAGCCTTTTGATAGAATTCACAGTCAAATCTGCCAATTATCTTTTAATTATCAAGGCAATTTGGCCAACTGCAGCCTGTGGCATGATATTAAAAGGTGTGCCACAGCTCTGTCACAATGATGATGCTAACATGCTGATGTTTAGCAGGTATTACCATGTTCACCATCTTAGTTTTGTGTGTTAGTATGCCAGTATTTGCATGCTAACAATAGCACCAAACACAAAGAGTGTGTTCCAATCCACGTACTTCCAGAAGTACACTTCAGAGTCGTGCACTATGTGCACTCTGTACTCACTTGAGTAGTGCGTATATTTCAGCGGGGTAGGGTCGTCTCAAATCAAATACTCTGCGGCGCACTGACTGAAATGACGATCGCAACATTTGACCGCGGCTCGCTACCAGGCAAAATATCTAATGAAAAAAAATGAAAGCAGAGTGGAAATTCCGTTTCCAATGTCGTCGTCTACGCCTACGATGTGTCCTCCTGTTGGCTGAAAATGCACTGGTATGTTTACGTATTGTATTGTTTTATTCTGTTAACTACGTATGTTTGAATAGTGGTCGTGGCTCCGCCCCTTCCATTACGTAGCCAAGATGGCGACAGTTGAGTGGAAAGTGTCCAGCGTTGCACACTCAACGATCTGACCGTTTTGAGTACAACATCCGGGTACTTTGAGTGCACTGCATTTTGCCGTACTTCCCAGTGTGAACGCACTTAAGCACTCAAAAGTGTAAGTACAGAAGTACGCAGATTGGAACACACAGAGTATAGCTTTACAGGTTTTTGGTCAAAAACCAAACAAACCACTGGACAAATTAAAAAGTTTGTCCCAATAACAGCCCTTGTGGAAAAGCAAGGTGATGACCAAATTCATGTCATGGCAATCCATCCAGTAGCTTTTTAGACATTCCACAAAAAAAAAAAAAAAACGTGAACCTCATGGTGGTACTGTTAGGAAAGTCAGGGGATCACCAAAGTCAAAGTCAGTAGGGCTCATCCACTTATGAGTGTTTGTACAACATTTTCTAGCAATACATCCGATAGTTGTGGCTAAATTTGAAGATAAAAATGATACACCTCCATAAATAATAAATATTAAAATGGCTCAGACATTACTCAGAGCCTGTCACCCTTATCTGCTGTCTGTGTCACGCATTGTTTTGGCTGCCATTCCACTTTGTATGAGGTCAAATAAGACTGACAGTGTGAGTCAAACCCCTATATGATGCAGAGATGAGGAAGACACATGGGAAATTTTACTGGAAAACACAAAGCGACAAACTGGGGAGGACAGGGTGCTGTCTCGTTCACACATGCGTGGGTTGCCAGAGTTATATGCGTGCATGCACACATAAACAAGCATCAGGGCTCTATATTGTCATGTGTAGGAGGGACGAGTGAAATGAAGCAACAAGTTTCAGGATGAGTGTGGGCTTGTTACTGAAAAATGAGAAATGACAAGTCTGCGGATGTGTGAACAGCGTTCCAGTCTGCGTCTCACACACACATCCAGTTATGCCAGTCTTTGGTCAGCGCTTCTCACACGCACGCACACACACATAAGAGCTGGGAAGTGAAAGAAAAGGGGAAATTCTTGCGCTGAATTGGTGCCTGGGCGCCGTGCGGGGACAATAGAGAGGGTGTGGGGGTAGAGAGAGAGTTAGTTTACATGTCATGCCAATTTTGCAAGTTGAAACGTGTGATAGAGGGGCGATTTTAGTGGTTTGAGATGTAAATAAAGTTATGTTATCAAGACAGACGTTTATAGAGCACACATTTGCACTCATGCAAATATACACAAGGGTTTTTTTGTTGCCGACGGGGGACAATTTCGCCTTCTCTCAAACATTTCTAGAGAACTGAACCCACTCACTTGCTGCCTTTGGGTGTGGTGACAATTTCCTCAGTGTAACTAGAGTTCTTCCTCATCAATTCACCATCTATAGTCAGAGAGCTGCGATGAGCGGGATCTGGTCGAGGCTGATGTGAGTCACACATTATTGCCATGTGTGAATTCGCCAGCAGTGTGATGCTGAAAGACTGTTATAGAATCTTGTTGTTGAGTAATGTGTCATCACTTTACCCCAAAACATGACTGTGTACTCCTGGTTTGGTCTAAATTTGGCCTGTGTGGAATTTGTTTTTAGTATGTGTAGCTATCAGCAGACCTACATGAAGGCAGTTCAACATCATTTCTGATCACTTTTTGAAAACATCTCATTTTACTTATACTGTCTTTGTCATTCGATTTTCTGTCAGAGGAATTTGAGATTGAGACAAAATTCAACTGATGTGTTAATAAAACTTAAATTAAATCACTCGGCAACTTTAAGACCCCATACACAAATTGTAACAATATCATGTAGTTTTAGTGCCGGTTCAGGGTTCTTCATTTGTCATTTGTCAATTCCAGCAAAGCAGTCATTGGTAATGAACATATTTCCTTCAAAAATGCTCATAAAATATGTTCGTATAAAAGGGGAAGTCACACAAGTAAAAGTAAAAGTAAAATGATAATCTAAGGCATTAAATAGTGCAGTTAAAATATCGAGTTTAATACAAACATAAGTAAATATAAAATAGTTATGTAAAATATAACTATACAGTATTTCAGATGGGAAAACTGAATGTAAACAGGATGTATATGTACAATGAGAAGTAATATATGTACACAGAGTTGTGCACAGGAATATGTAATAATGAGAAGTACTAAAGATATATGTACAGAGGTGTAAACAGGAACTATATACTTTGTATATACTCTACTTTTATTACAGTATTTAATGCTACAAGTTGTTAGTGTCGTTAATTTAAGTCATTAGGTGACATGAGTGACAAATGTTGTCAGCGTTCCGGTACAAAAGTCAATCCTGAGATGTGTATCAAGTCTTTTGGTTGCATGTCGGTAAAGAGGACTGTGCGAAGAGTTTTGAAAAAGTATAGAGAAATGTGTGTTACCAAAAAAAACCATAAAACTGTAGTTTTGACTAAAATAATCAGGGCGGTTACTTTTTCAAAAAATCAAGTTCAAGACAGATGATTACAGATCTCATATTTTACTTTTTTAAAACCTTCCAACAATAGTCCGGTTATTAATTTTGAATAAAAAGCGATAAAGTGGTAAAAAGGTATATACAGTATACACTTACCATCAATTTGATGAATTACCTTGATTTTTCAGGTATTTATTTTGATGGATTAGGCAAAAAAAACATTACCAATCACCAATCAGTTTCTCAGTTTAAAGTACAAAACAAAAAACACAAAAAAAAGTTTGCTCAGCTGTCATCGAAGTTTCATTCTTAGGTCACATGATGGAAAAAGTGAGTCATCTATTGTTCGTGACAACGGAGTTAACTCCATTGAACTTCCAGAAAATGTTAACAAATATATATATATATAAACACAACTTCAAGTTTCAGTTTGTCTCCGGTCTGGGTGTAGAGAATATAACAAAAATCATGTCTGCGGTTCCATTTTGAGCTCCTTCATAAAATGACAAACTAGACCTTTGATGAAGAAAAACCATTTTAATTTTTGTTTATTTTGTTTATTTTTATTTTTTTTTGTTTTTTTTTTTTCCAGTGATGCGGATTCTGCATATTTGTATTTCAGATGATGTAGCTAAAAACTTGATGTAAATATATATATATATATATATATTGATGTAAATATATATATATATATTGATATTGCAATATAACACTACATATTGTATACTGTGATTGTAGAATAAATCCGCATTGCGCACCTGCACCTGATGGGTAGGTTTGTGCTGTGCTATGTGTAGACCTTGGTGCCACCACAGCAAGTTTCTGCATGCCCGTGAATAGTAGACCGTCACCACATTTGTAAGCTGCTTGACTGTTTACTCTTTTAGTTATTGAGAGACGGTTGGGCGTGAACCAATTTTTTTTTACTCAGGCATGAAAGAGGTCACATAATAATGATATAAGTCCATTGTTGCTTGCTAAACCACTACATTCTGCAAGAGGGTGTTTGTGCGTGTGTGCGTATACCAAATTAGTTCCCTTATAAAATCACTGTGAAGTCGCACCATAACATCTTTATCCCCAAGCTTCTTTTGTCGCTCTTGAATTATCAAAAAAGGAAGTGCCAAAACCACAAAGCACAAGTCATGTCGTGAAAATTTACAGAAGGTGCAGTTTCACATGATCTTTAACTGAAGTGAAAGCAGTCTATACCACATTAATTATGGTGTATTGCCCTTTTTTATTGCAGTATAGTATATTGCAGTATTTAACATATTAGAATGTATATTAACAGATGATGTTAAAACGGACCTTCCCCAGAATATATACAGTCAAATCTCAGAGCTCAGTTTGTCCATCGTACATTCAGCTTCATACTTTATTGTACTGGTTCATTTTGCCCCGAAATAACTAATGAATATGTTGTTATGGAAAATATAAATCTATAAATATGCACTATTTCAGTTGGAGATGGTCGGCGCAACAGATCAACTTACATGTACACAGGTTTAGTCAAAGTGAAACAGAAATGTGTGAAACCCTATGTGGTTAATGCATGCTGCATACTTTACAGTGTTATTTTTATTTTATTAAAGTGTGGCTTCAATGAGCCTAACAAATTAAATCTGGTGTAAAACCTGCCTGCACACCATCAATTTATAATACGACAGAGGCGTCATGATTCGTGACCACAGAGCAACACATTTTCAACACACTTTGAAAACGGAAAACCGACAAAACAATAAATGCATAGGCTTTGGCGATAATTTAGACCACCAGATAGCACATGACTTTGACGCTTACAGCAGATGAACACCCACTGTTAGCTCAGTCTGTCGCTCTAATTATGAACTCTTGGTTTCAACCTAGTTTGAATGAATGTGAAAAAATGTATCACTAATGTCAAAAATGGATATACATAATAAGTAATGTACTGTATTCTAAAAGAACCAATGGGAATGCTCGTCTGAATGCTCGTCCGACCCTCTTAAATTTTCAATCACAAATTAAACACTACTTTTGCTGTGATGCTAAGTCATGGGTCTAACTTATTTACAGTATTCAAATTGGCTCCAGTGACCTAAAGTCAGAAAAAAAATACTGTATGTTTGATGGATACATGTTTGATTAGGCAACTGTAGCCAATGTCAAGTTGTGAGTCTGGCTGGTAAGAAAGGCTAGGGTTGGTAATCTTAAGAAACAAGCAAGAGTACCCAAGATTTTAAAAATGATTCAACTGAAAAACCCAGTTCATTGTTCCAAGAATATTTTCAGAGACTTTGTTTCCTGCATTCTGGTGACTTCAAAAGAGTGAAAGTAACAAATAATAAGTACACTGCAACAGCATTTTTATGTTAAACTTTTGATTTTACCTTTAACTCCCAGGAAAGAAAACTGAATAATTCGCCCCTCTGGTGTGAACTTGGCCATTGAATCTCTGGCATAAACTAATATTCATCCATTTTTTATTTATTTGTTGCTCCTGCTTGAGTATTTCTTTCTCTTAGTACTCTCCATTTCTCTCTCCTTCTCTCACTCACTGAAGGTCCTTTGAGACACAACACGACAACGCCACCGCCGCGCTCTGAAACCTGTCATTTCCAATCAATTTGATGAATCATCTTGATTTTTCAGGTATTTATTTAGCTGGATTAAGCAAAACAATTCCACAAACCATTTCTCAGTTTAAAGTACAAAACAAAAACCACAAAAAAAAGTTTGCTCAGCTGTCATCGAAGTTTCATTCTTAGGTCACATAATGGAAAAACTGAGTCGTCTATTGTACGTGACAACGGAGTTAACTCCACCTGCTGATTCCCAAGCTCAAGAATGAACTCTACACACTCAAATTATTCAATTGAATTTCCAGAAAATGTTATTATACCACCAAATACATATTGATATTGCAATATAACACTACATATACTGCGATGATAGAATAAATCCACATTGCCCACTAGTACCTGATGGGTATGTTTGTGGTGCGCTATGCTTAGACCATGGTGCAACCACAGCAAGTTTCTGCATACCCGAGCATAGAAGACCGCCACCACATTTGTACACTGCTCGACTGTTTACTTCCAATGGCTTGCTGCATCGAGCAAAACCCAACTTTGGGCGCTGCGGCGAGCGAAGCTTCATACTGTGCTGTGTCACGAGCATAGACTGCTCTCTTCTCCGCTGGGAAACGACGGTTGGTGTGGCTCTATTGTCGTCCGGGTGGAAACAGTAGGGATTATACATACTGTTCAGTTCCAGAAACAAGCTAAGATAACGAAAAGGGAAAAAAATTGTGAAAATTTGCATTAATCGGGAGAAATACGTGAGAATTGTGACCCCGGGAGGAAACCGGGAGAAGGCAATGAAAAACGTGGGTCTCCCAAGAAAATCGGGAGGGTTGGCAAGTATGCTGACGGTCCGTCCCTTCAGGCCACAAAATGATCATTATGAAAATAAACAACGAACACGACTATTGTTGGTGCTCAAAACACAGTCTTTGCAGTAAAATGCTCAACATACAACCCTGTCTGTACAGTTTAATGCTTTGCATAATTACTGAGCCTGATCATCCGTTCCATAGTGACACTTCTGCTGTGTGGAGTTTCCAGACAGCTTGTTGAAAGATTGCTATTCGCAGGGCACACGCTAGAATGCTCTATCAGCTAAAGGTTAGGAAGCAAGATCAATGCTCCCAGGAGATTGATCTTATCACTGCTGCTGACTTTGTGTAAAGGACTTTGAAGCAACACCGCATTGCTCCTTGAATTAGTTTGATTACAGTAAACGAGTGAATAACGCTGTTGAAATGTTAAACTTTGAAAATATATGCAAGCCATCTGTTAAAGTGTTGAAGTGTTACATAGCGCAAACATTCATCGTAGCTTGTTACTCTGTAAACACCCTTCCCTGTCTGTGTGTGTGTGTGTGTGCGTGTTTGTTTGTCTCTGAGTGGTTGTCCAAGGCTCAGGTCCTTCTGGAGTATCAGGTGTGTCTTTCTGCGTACATAGTTATAAATAGCCGACTGACCCCCCCTAGGCTATGCAGCTTGATATGTTCCTCTCTGATTCTTTTTGTCTGTCTTTTTCTTTCCATTGCTGCCTTTCTGCTTGTGTCTGTGGTTCAACGTCTTGTGATGTTGAGATCGGGAAAACCGCGACTGCTCTGTTTCCCCCTTCATAATCAGCGTCTGCATCTCTAAACACTCGCCTCTCAATGTCACACACGCATTGTGTCGCACTGTAACTCCACACAGCCATAGATGCAGTGTTTATTTGTTTTATTTTAAATTGCAAGGTGTGACCAACCTTGGCTGAACGTGCCAGCGCTGTGATAAAGCTGGCAGTAAACCTGGAACGTCTGTGTGATGACAGCTGTCTGGAATGACTTGGCATGTATTTGCCAGAAACTGAAAATGACAGAAATGTGTGTGCGTGTGTGTGGTTAATTGGCACATGCTGTGTGGTAACACTCAGTAACACACACATGATTCTTAGTAAGTCTGGTATGATGCAAAGTGGTGTTTTTTTCAGGGAAATTTAGATTATATTCTCTTCGATTTTAAACACTGTCATGTCTGCAGTGTATTGAAATTGAAACAGTCAACACCAGCTGATACTTTTGTCCTTGCATCGAGAAAAATCAACTTGCTATTGGGTGACGGAAAGACTGAATTCTTTGTGAGTGTTTGTGGGGATGTGGGGATGTGGCTATGTGTGCGTGTGACAGTTTAAGGGAACTACTGTTTCCATTGATAACAGCGCAGAAAGGTCCCTGTGTGTATTTTGAGCATGAACTCATTTGTATTCATGGATAAGAGAGTGTAGATAACAAGGCAGGCGTTCCCCGTAGGAAGGGTATCATTAAATAAAACGTGTGTTATGTCAAACTTATGCTGCCTCTAGATATGGACATTTTGTTTTATATAGGATGTGTGTTTGCACATAGAAAGAATGTAAGCGATATGCTTGTGTTTCATTGAAATTCACCCTTTACAGTTATTGTCTGGCAGCAAATGCACACAGTGCTTTTTTTTTTTAAATTGAATCCTCCCCTTTATCAGCAGGTTTCAGTGGTGGGGTTTCTAATTTGCTGACTGACTGCTCTGCCTGCCAAACGGAGAAATATCCTATGGAGATGTTCCTCTTTTATAACTGCATTTCTCTTTCTTTGTTTCCCAACGGCAGTTGTTACCAATGGAGCTCCGACTGACAGAAAATCTGAGGTTTGCGTTCATCTTGATCATCCTCCTCTCTAGAGGTAAGATAACCACACTGGAAAAAAAAACACCCTTATCTTAAGTGTCTCTCTTAGCTCCACTCTGCCTGTTTCTGTATGC
Organism: Sebastiscus tertius; assembly: GCA_916701665.1. Taxonomy (NCBI): domain Eukaryota; kingdom Metazoa; phylum Chordata; class Actinopteri; order Perciformes; family Sebastidae; genus Sebastiscus; species Sebastiscus tertius. The sequence continues at coordinate 49,049 of CAKAOH010041831.1, read as the reverse complement.
GGTGTATGTTGTCTTCCGTTGAGACATTCAAATATGACATAATAGAAACTTCAAACCTCTGTGGAGTAGATGATTGGATTAGATTTGTGAGCTTTTGCAGTGTACATTTGCATGTCTGTGAACAAAACACAGCGACTTCAAACTGCTTCAACTTCTTCTCTGTATGTACATATAAGTAACAGTATCATGGCACACATGATAACAGTTATTTGTCATCAAACAGTGTAATTAATGAACACTAATTGATTAATCGCCATAGTGTGTTATGTTTAAGATTTCATGATAAGTGTAGCATTGTGGGTATTAGGCACCTAAAGGGCCTCCTAAAACAACGTGAAAATATTCTGCCGACACAAGGAAAACTCATCTTGCCACCAATGCAGTTTCACTTGGCCCGAGAACTGTGTGCATGTCAGTATCTTGAGGCAAGGCAGGATGTATGGGCTCCACTAAGTAGTCACTATTATTGGAAAAGAGTTGGCAACACTGGGCTGGGTTTTTGGGTTGGATCATTTTTAAAAATCTAGTGTACTCTTGCTAGTTTCTCAAGATCACCAACCCTGCCTTTAAGATCATATCTGTTGTTGTACATCGCCCTTTTTAAACCTGTGCAAAAACTCTGCAAGAGTACAGACTTGGCGCAGAAAGCAGACTGTGAAACACCAGATGCATGCACAAGTCGAATTTTGCACTCCAGTGTCGCATACAGGGTTCTGACGAATTGGATATTTCCTGAGGCGCATTGAGTTCCTCTTAGCAACGGTTTGTCATTTTGGTAACTCGATGCACACCGCCATGGGAAGACATTTGTACTGTAACTTTGGAGATGAGGATTTTTTTTCTGAATGTAATTCTACAAGTCCAAAATGTCATTGACCATTATTTGAGCCTGTAAGAATATTAGAACATTTTTTTGTAGTGTGAGCTCATCCGTGGTGTTTGTTTCAGTATTGCATTCACAACTCTCATTTAGATTGTATTTAAAGAGCATTATACTTAAAGGAAAACCAAACATCAAGCCACTTTTTGTCAATGTGTGCTGACCTTTGTTTCCTTCAGGTTCAAGTGAAAATGACCAGGACTTGAAGTTTTGTGGCACCTGGCGCCATGGCAAGGCCCCCCTCAGCCTGAACGTCAACCTCTCCACAGGCTGTAGTAATATCTCAATCTCAGCTAATCAGAGATCTCTGTCCATCAATGGGAAGATCACAGCTCAGTGTAAGCGGTCGGATGTGATTCCCCTCGAGCAGCTTGGACTTGATTCAGAGGAAACTCCATTCTGTCTCTACTGGGAGCCGCTACTGGACCAGTTGCAGCTGCAGGTAAATCAGATAAAGGAGGCAAGATGAGGATTTGTTGAGGAGTTTTCATACAGTGGAACATCTAAAGACTAACACTTAGAGAAGACATTACATTTTTCTGCCTTTTTAAAGCTGTCACAATGTGAGAGGATGGCAAGGACTCATCAGATATTTTGTCATACAGGTCGGAGGGAAGAACCTCACTCTGTGCTGGCCTGCCAGCCTGCATGGCTCCTGCTGCACTGATCTGTCTTATGGTGCCAACGCACCCGAAGCATCCTACGGCATCGTCAATGGGGCGGTCAAAGATGATCCCTACACAGACAAAACACTGACAGCCTACATGTTCAATGGAGAGTCCATCGACTGCAGTAAGAGACAATGAATTTTATCTCTAAATGGAATATATTTAGTAAGATGAAGGTTTTACTGATGGTACTTAAATTGAAGATTTTCTGTATTGTTTTCTCCTCCTATAAGTCAGTGTTTCCACATTGATTGTTAAAATCTCCTTAAAACATAAATACTCAAAACTTGATTCAACCCAAACTTCTAAAGGATGATACCAATCGACTTTAGAGTCAGATTTAAGTTCAAGTCAGTTTAAAGTTCAACATGTCAAATTCAAAACTGTTTTTTTTTTTTTTTTTTTTTTGTAGAGGCATTATGTGATCAACGGGGCCAGGGATCCACCCAAGTCAACATGTAATTTCCTTTCTCCTTTTTCTCAAACGAGCCATCACATTTACTATCGACGTAGCATGTTGGTGTTTGTGTCAACATCCTTTTTCACATGACTTTGTCTTAATTGCTGAGGCCACTGTTGTAAAGCTTTATGTAATCAAGGGAGCTTTGACTACAAACAGGAAGCCAAACTCTATACTATGTCAGGGTGGGGGTTACAAAAATAAGCTTTCTTCTTTTAAAAGACCATCTGATGCCACAGTTTTTAACGTACTATCATGTTGGTGTGTGTTTGTCCAGGGTGAATATTGAGCATCCGTGCGCCCGCAGCTTGGAGGTGGAGATGAAGGAGGATTTCAGAAGCTACAACGTCACATCGCCTGTAAGACTAACACACACAAAAAGAGTTAAAGTTTGCTCAGTTGTTTTGGAATTGAGCTGAGGTTCAAAGTTCATTCTTGACCTTGACAACTGCTGTTTCTTAGGTCGAGAGTAAACTTTAAGCTTCATGATTTACACCGAATAGTCTCGGGTCATGTGTTAACCTACGCTGTAGCCTACGCAGACCACATCAGCAAGATGGTGACCACATTGGATCCGTCTTCTTTGCGTTTCAGCTGCATATTCAAAATTGAAGCGTGATTCCTCTGAGTCACAAACAGAAACTGAATTACATCCGTTATTTATGCTCTTATTCATGTTTTGCTGGGACCGTAGAATAAAAGGGAAGTTTCACAGGCAGTCTTTCATAACACGGATCATTTCTTAGTCAGTGACTTGATAATTTAATGCTATTCCTGTAGCTAGTTTTGTTTAGGAAAAGATGAAATAAGAAGTTAAAATGTCCATTTCAGTGGCAGCAATGGATAGAAAGAAAGCATTCCTGGTTAGAGATGGACAATTAAAGATTCTCTCAGTTCACATTCAAAGTAATTAATTGATTCTGAAATTAACTCACATACATATTGATTTATTCACTCAGTCTATTTCCCGATCCAATATTGAAAATGAAAATCGAAAATGATTCAAATAAGGGTGCAATCTCTAGATTTTATAAAGACCTTATGACAAAAAAAATGTCACACTAAAGAAAAATGTGAAAGAGAAAGTAATCTTTCATTGTCAAATGAGGACAGGCTGGATGTGTGTAAGTTTCAGTGGAAATACACCAACTCTCATGTACGGCGGGAGTTTGGGTCAAAGTGTTTTGTTGGGTTCTTTATTACACCGAAGCAGAAAGCACATTTTCCTGGAGGGGGATGCCAAATGTTGGAGACACTGTGGGTTTCGGGAAGCAAATCAGTGATAAGTTGAGACCTGAATCGCTGGCATATATTTTGGGAGTGTCTAGTTATAGGACCTTTCTGGGCAGAGATTCAAAAACAAGACGTCCTGATGAATATATGTTTGGCATTTTAATATCCGCTTGTAAAAAAGCGCTCACGAAGTGCTGGTTACTTCCCCTCACGATACAGTAGTGGATAAATATGTTATGGAAAAGATTACTTTTGTCTTCTGAAAGATGTGTTCATTAAATTCTGGACCAAGGGGGTCAAATATGTAAGGTCCTTACGGCCAGATTTTGTGGAGGTATCCAATGAATTCCCTGTAACATTGTCTTAGTCTAGAAAACCTCCCAAGTCCCAAGCAAGTCTGTCCCTGACACATTTTTCATTGCTCTGCATGTGCACACTTTACGTCTCCCAAAATGCACAAAGTTACCAAATTTTGAAAAAAAAAAATCTGTGGACAGCAGAGGAAATAAAACTGCTTTTGTCCTGAGGTATATTTTGCAATTTATACTACTATCCCAAATTAAATAATCTCAAAGTCTATTTCCCCCCTAGTGGTGGCGAGAAGACATTGCATTGCCTTGTCTCTACTCCACACTAATAACACAGCTCAACTGAGAAGGCTGCTTCACTCCTGTGACTGTGCTCGTCCATTTTTAATCAGGGCCTTACTTTATAGCAGGGTTTTTAACCCAGTGAATGAGTAACTGTGTTAACATTTTCATTCAAGTCGAGGGCGGTGGTGATTTAGTTGAGAAAATAGGTGAGAGGTTAACCACATGAAAGTGAATGATAGCAGCATTTTAACTGACAAGTAGAGGAGGGATTTTGAAAGCTGATATTTTTTCCCTCCAAATTATCTTAAAATAGGATCATTTGTGTAAGTACCCAGCAATCCACATGCAGATCTACTACAGTAATTACAACAGCATGGGGCTGTGATGCTCACTCACAGGCAGAGCGGCCGGGTGGTTCAAGTCGTGGACTTACCTCAAAATGCAAAAGCATTTTATTTTGGTGACGTTATCCTACATCCTGTATTTAATGGAATAATTAAGAGTTGATGCTCGGTTTATGGATAGTGGTTTTCCTGTTCACTTTTTATGTATTGACTTGAAAGTGAGTTGACCCAAACCCTGGTTATGTCATGTCTAACTGTGCAATGTTGTGGTCCTTTCTCTGTGTATATTCCAGGTCACTGAAGGTCTATCTGCAGAGTCCGCTACCATTGTCTATCTCCCACCTGCTCTAAAGCAAGCTGCAAAGACGACTAACAAAGTAGTCTGCACTTTCTTCAAAAACAACTCCCTGTTCCAGGTAAGGCTCTCTTTGACCTCAGTCAACACAGACAGCTGAGAAGAGATGTCAGCATGATCACACGACACCTGCCATTTTTTCTTGATCCAAGCCTAGACTACATCAATTCTACTGATATGACATCTACACTGAAATATTTTGGTTCTTCTGCGTATAAATATGTAGGCTGTATAATATGCATTATATCAAGGGACAGAGATAAAGATGTGTGTGTGTGTGTGTGTGTTCCAGGAGGGTCCCAAGGAGGTCAAGATTATTGATGATGTGGTGGAAATCACGATGGAGAACGAGATCATCACTGATCTGTCGGAGCCAATTAGGATTGTCTTTCACCATAATGTCATATCTGTAAGTTTGTGTACTTTTTGTCTGTACGAGCGTGATCAGTGTCCACATTGTTTTGTCTAAATCTAGACTTTTAAATTGATTTAAAAAATACTGGAATCTGGTGCACGCTAGAAAAACAATCTCCCATCCAAAATAAAGCAAGATGTTGATGTTGCATACAGTGAAATTAATTATCTGGTTATTTTATTTTTCGCAAACTCCTCAAATGTGGGTTTGCTGCAGACACTGCAGAAAAAAAAACCTAGACGCTCTTTTTCGGCTCCATGACGTCTGCTTCAAGCTGTCTACCTCAAACAGAGAACACACAAAAACCACTTGATGGTTTTCTTACTTCACATCTCGCGCAAACATTGTACACTCAGGTCTTTTGCTTCCTCTCTGCAATGCACACACGCACGTAAACCCACCGTTTAGTGTCGTACCCGATCTGCTTTACTATTGCACTGTGACTTGAACTATCTGTGGTGATGCGTAGACACCCAGCAAGCCAGACTTTGCAGTTTACAGTGAATCAAACAATGCAGTAGTTACTTACAAAATGTAATGTCATAATGGGAAGTGACAGCTCACATCTCTCTCTCCATTTTTATTTCAGAAAATGTATTCAAGGAAGTGTGTTGCATGGGACACCCGGAAAGGTTGGAACCAATCTTATAAGCAATATTCATTCAACATATATCTATATTTGTCTCTTCATTTACTGTAACTCCAACAGATGGTAGTTAAGTATGTTTAAATTTGCATGTTCTTTGTGTAGATCCGTTGCAGGTCAATTGGTTGGTGGGTGGATGTGAGACACAACAGAAAGGAGAAGGACACACTGAGTGCCTCTGTAACCATCTGACTTACTTCAGTGTATTAGTGGTGAGACATGCAGCAGATACACTGATAATTTTACACAAGAAACAAAAAAATATGTTAGTTGATTCATTTATTTATGCATCTGTTTTTATTTCTGTATTTATTTGTTTATTCCTGTATTTATTTATTTATGCATTTCTGTTTTTATTTCTGTATTATTTATTTATGCATTTACTTATTTATGCCTTTCTATTTTTATTTATGTATGCATTTCTGTTTTTATTAATTTATTCCTGTATTTATTTATACATTTATTTATTTATTTATTGTCATTTTCCATCCTCCATACCCAGCATTATTAATATTTACATTAATGACCTAGACAAAACAACATCTAGACATAATTTTACACACATACAGACACTATCACACATATAGAAATAGAAATAAAAATATATACGCTCACATTTTGGTGTATGAAGGCCCCTGTCGCTCTGCTCATTGCTCTGTGTGCCCTGACAGCAAATGAAGCCTCGCCCAGTGCGCCACCTCCTGGCACTGACTGCCATTACATCTCTGGGCTGTGCAGTATCTGTGATCAGCTGTGTCGCTCTCATCATTTTTCTCTGCAGGAAGAGGTAATGCTACTTTTTGAGGGCTTATGTAGTTTATATAAATAAAAAAAGATAAATCATTTTTTAACAATGAAGTAACCGTCTCATTTCCTTCCCACTGTCCTTCTAGTAAGCGATGTAAGGAGCAGTCCATACCCATCCACGTTGGCTTAGCCGTGTCACTCGCCATCCTCAATCTGCTCTTCTTCTTTACGGGCGTCCTGGCCAACGTGGGAGGGGAGAGCGTGTGTGTCTGGGTGGGTGCAGGTCTCCACTACGCCCTACTCAGCTCCTTCACCTGGATGGGCATAGAGGTTTTCCACACCTGCTGGTTGGTCTACATGGTTTTCAGCCCCTCCCCGAAGCCCTACATATGGAACCTGGTTGGCTTCGGTGAGCGTGTGAAGTAATATTCCTAAAACTGTACTTCATGGCACATTAACATGATATTAATGGGTGGCCTTTAAAAAAATCCTTTTTCCAGTTGCCCCTGCTGTCCCCATAATCATCCTGGCTGCAGTAGGGGACATATATGGACTGAGAGAGGTGGTGCCAAGCGATGACGTCTCCAATCCTTATCTGATGTGAGCAAGATTATTTGGATAATTTGCTGTGGAGAAACATGCCGTAGTGCCTGGAGAGTGTAAATCACAAAGTGCATTTGATGTTTCCAGGTGCTGGATGAAAGCGAACCACAAGGCCATGCTGGCCCACTATTTCACCAATATGACAGTACTGGCCGTCCTGGTGTCCTCGGGCATCGTGATGCTCATCCTGGTCTACATGGAGATCCGTAACAGGGATGAATGGAAGAAGAACCGTGTTGCTTTCTTCAGCATCTGGGGCCTCAGCTGCCTCTTTGGGACAACTTGGGGTCTGACCTTCCTCGACTATGGACCCCTCTCTGACTTCGTCCTCTTCCTCTCCTGCATCCTCAACTCTTTTCAAGGTTTGTGCTTGCAGTGTTACTGTGCCAGTTTGAAACACATAGACTTCGGTCACTCCGTATTGCACTTGGGGTTTATATTTTGTTACTCAGCTTCTATCAAATGGTGTGGACTACTTTGTATTTTTATCATTTAGAAGAGACCATACCACAAAACTATGACAACAGGACAGAGACTTGCATTGTCACCCATTATACTCTGTGACTAGACTTTAAATGGCATTGCTGTCTCCTAGCCAAATATACTGATCCAAAAAAAGACTGGAAAAAAAGACTTTTACTACATGTTTGTGTAACTGTATCATCATCTTATCATTACCGCCTTCGCAGAAGGTTTAACTATATATAGCCAGAGGGTATTTTGATTGTTGACTCAGAGATTGGTGACTGTATTTGGAGCCAGTGGTCCATTGTATCGGTGTGGGAATGAGACAATGGCCGTGGTTAATCAGGGCCTTCTGTTTCTGGTGCCTATCAGAAGAAAAGCTGCTTCCTCTCACATGCAGGGCACTTGTTTTGTATTCCGGTCTCGACTTATTAACCCCATTTATGCTGGTTCAGTAAGAGAACTTTCAATGCCCACTGGCTAACATGTGACAGTTTCATGATGTGACTGCATAGGCTTACGTGTACAGTATGCATGGCCCTGTATTCACAGTTGTTCCATTTGAGTCTTATAGAAGGTGGACGCTGTATAATGAGCTAACTTAATGCACAAAAATATTACACTAAGCATGTAAAGAAATACTTAGACATTTTGGGAAATACGCTTTCTTACTGAGAGTTAGATGAGAAGATCAATACCACTGTCATGTCTATACTCTAGTTTGGCTTAACATAAAGGATGGAAACGGGGAAACAGCTTGCCTGGCTCTTTCCAAAGTGAACAGAATCCATGTGCCAGCACCTCTAAAGCTCTCACATTTTATTTTAATTACTTAATCCGTACAAAAACCATAGTGTAGGTTGGGGTTTTATGGGGATGTGCCAGACTATTTCTTGGCAGGGCTGTAGCTTTAGTTGACAGATTTAGCGGATAGATATAGATAAATGGAGCGGTAGTGGTCTTTTCATCTAGAGGAAATCGTATAAGCATGTTTCCCAAAATATTGAATTATTACTCTTTCATAGAAAAATATCATAAGCAAAACAGATTTGGAAAATGGTCAGGGTCCAAATGAATTGATGTAGTCCTGCAGAAACAGTGAAACTGCTTTAGCATATCTCTAAAAGTTAAACAACTGCTGTTCTAAAAGATCTGATCAAAGCAAAAGCAACAACATCTTCTATATGCACAGTAGTGTATAGATAGCAGATATAAGATGTGTATAGATGGCCAGTTAATCAAATTTGTCACGTCATTGTGTCTCATATTAAGTCTTCTAAACCTAAAACCTAAAATAATAAAGATAAAGCTGTCAGGCAAAATTGTTCCTTATCAACAGAGCAAATCTAAAATGTAGCTGAAACTCTCAGTCTCAGTGCAGTAACGTCTTGGAAATGTTAGTATACACATACCAACAACCAACTATTACTATATATTCTGATTTGAGAAAATCCTATCAACCTTAGATTAGTTTTGGAAACAGATGAAGTTTATCTATTCCTGTTGGAAGATTGTTTATCTTGTTTTAAATTAGACTGCAATCACATAAAGTATCGAAATAGATCGAGAGAAAACAAAGGACTGATTTAACTTTGGTTCTGGTCTGTTCCCCCAGGTTTCTTCCTGATGCTGCGGTTCTATGTGCTGGACCGGATGAGGAAACAGCCTGGTGGCTCTGCTCTACGCAGCTCCAGCACCGGGTCTACCAGGCAGCAAATGCTATCGGCCCAGGAGAAGAGTTAGATGGACATCAAAGCTGTAGCAGTCAGACTTTCTATTTTTATCAAAGTAAATATCAAAATGGAGAAGAGCTTTACACTGTAGATACACTGTTTCTTCAGCTGAATTTCTGTTGTCAGGCGTGGTGGTAACTGCTGAGTGAAGTGACAAAAAGCAGTGATCGAGCTCTCCGTACATCCTACACCTCTCATTCTTCTGGTGTCCTCTGGCATTAAACATCACAGACCTGCTGTGGTGGTAAACACACATTCACCGACACCACTAGCTTATTAGGTTAATTGGGCTTAATCAGTCATTCTTGTGGGTGCAAATTGTGTTCATTAGTCATCTCAAAAGGTGAAGAATTACCAGATTTTCTATCCTTTTTTTTTTGGGCATTGATTGATTTTTTGTTTAATTTGAGCTACAGATTGAACGTGGATGGAGATTAGCTTAATATAATGAATGAACACCTTGCTGGAAGTATTTTTAATCAACATCATTCACTTTGCAGTCAAAACTGGTTAAATAAAACGTGATTACTTGATCTCATCTTCTCTGGGACAGTGGAGAAGAAATGACACCATCACTCAGGAACTCATATATACAGGCCTGGAGCCTGTATTTGTATAATACCTAGACTGGATCTAGTTACAGAAGGGAAAGAATTTATTTGAGATTTTAAATTGTAAGCTGGATATAGCTTTATTTCCAGACAGGGACAATGTGGCGATGTTAAATGATTGCGGGTTACTGTGCTGTGATTTCCATTATGTTGTCTGCAAAGAAATGTGATATGTTACCGAAGCTTTCCTCGAACCTTAGATAAGCTTTTTATTTTTTATTTTGTACTGTGTAAGTGTTTGTTTTACAGCTAATTTTAAGTCTTTTTAGCACTTTAGATTTTCAATCTTTAAAAAAAAAAAAGTATTTAGAACCTCAGTGAGTTGTCTTTTTTATTGTTCTGCATAATAGAAGACATTTCATATACAGTATGTGTGCACAATACAATAATAGCTGAATGTTTTATAATAGATGACTCCATATTTGTTTTTTCCAGGCCACATTCAGACCTTCAGTCAACATAATTAAAAAACTGTAATAATTATCATGTCTTAATCTTCAAAATGGCTCAATTTGCGTTTAAACTGAGTTAATTTAAACCATATCTGGTTGGTAGAATGTGATCCGATTTTAAAATAGAAATTACATATTCCTGTATATATCATTTTGTTGAATATGACATTTATTTCATCTTCAGCAGAACCCACAAGAGAGTTTCTAGATACTGTGATATTTGCACTTCTTTTTTATTATTTTCTAAGGTGAACATGTACGTCACTCAAATGATTGTGTATAGTTGAGTTTTTGTGGATGTAAATATAGTATTAATAAAGATCTTTTTGGTTAAAAGGAATGACTGTGTGTGTTTGTCTAAAGATCTTTTTGGTTAAAAGGAATGACTGTGTGTTTGTCTAGAAGTGAGTGTGCACCAGTGCAGAGTAAGCACATTCGAGGTCTGCTGTTTTCCTGCTCAGTCGTCCCTCCTTCTTATCTTCGCCTGTGTGTTTCCTCCCTGGAGCTTTTTAGATTTCTAGTTCTCTTCACAAACATGCGGCTCGTTTTTTTTTTTTTTTTTTCATGATAAATATTTTCCTACGGTGGGAAACTGGGGCTACCTTCCAGCAAGTCCCAGCACTCACTTTATCCATTATGCACTAAAATGTACGACTGAGAATGGCTCCTGTACTTCATGCACCCACGCCAGCACATTGTTGCATTTGTGTTGTGCTCTGCAAAACCCTAGTTTGTCGCTTGGGCGTGTGTTTCACCATTCGTGACACTTCACTAACATGATAATAGCACATACTGTTCAAGGGCCCGGCCCCTCGGCCCCATGCTCCTAGCAGGACTGCTCTAATTACATGTCTATTCTTCACTAGCAGTGCCAGGCCTAAGGGAACTCTCATGGGACTGTTTGTGGTAATATAATAGAGAGAACTTGATGAGGGGAAATGGCAAATCAGACAATAACTACATTATGATAATAAAAAAAAACCAATTTAACGTTGACTTTCAGCATGCTTATAGTGAGCTTACACTGTATGGTATTCTATCTGTGCCAACATATTTCAAGATTCTTGTTGCGCAAGGTTTTAAATAACACAAATGTTATGGTAATTAGGTGATAATTAGCCTATTTGAAATTTCCCCAATATTTACCTCAAAATTGATTGAAAATTACTTTATTATAAACATTATTTAATAATCATATTCTGCTATTTCCCAATAGCTGGTAATTTATTTAATAGATTTCCAGGAAAAGAATACAAAGTTAATTGACATGCTTTATTTCCATGTCTGCTGGTAAATAGATAATAATAACAAAAAAATAAAGAAATAACTTATTTGAAATTCCTTTAAAAAGAACTCCGTGACCCATGACATTAACTACCAGGTTACATTTGTGTAGACAATAAGTCACACAATGGTGAGATTTGGGCCTGATCAGACGTTTTGGTTTCCACCTCCGATGAAGAGCAGACGCATCTCAAGCCCTATTTTAACGATTCTATGCTATTTTAGCATATAGTTATTAAATAATATTTATAATAAAGCAATTTTCAATACATTCTGAGGTAAATATTGGGGGAAATTTGGCAGTAATTCCAAAGAAATTTCAAATAGGTTACTTGCTAATTATCACCTAATTACCATGAAATGTGACCTTTGGACTTAACAACTCTCGATGTTTGTATCACCCAAAACTTACAAATCTTCGAACAAAACCCTCAATTTCAATAAGGTGTTAGTCTTTTTTTTTTTTATTAAATCAACTTCCATTAATGAATATAACTCGTCAGCTAAACGCCAACAAATATGAGTAGTTCATTAGATAAAAACGTGAATTTTGGACTTTACAACACTCTATGTATCAATCTTTACAACACAATGCTACGCAGCCACCAGTAGAATCTAATTCTACAAATAGTATAATACTAATAATATCATTAGCCTTATCTTTATCTGCAACTGTGCAGAAACACCGGGTATAAACAGAATGTAGACTAATAAGTAGGGCTGCACGATTATGGCCAAAATGATAATCTCGATTATTTTTGATAAATATTGGGATCACGATTGTTTATTACGATTATTCATTGATTTTAGCGACAACATATTTTTATTGCACTTACACATTAAAATAAACAGAGCGCTGTTTTCACTTCCATGTTGTGCTACATCCCTGTTAATGTACAAATTAGAGCTGCACGATGTTGGAAAAAAACGACATCGCAATTTTTTTTTCTGCTATAAATATTGCAATAGGAAAAAATACATGAATATTCACCCTACCCCTTTGTTAACTACATTTTAAAGTTAAATGCTTCAATCTGGTGTCACAATTAGCAAAAATAAGAGCTAGATAAACAATTGTATGCTCTTAAATGAATCATAAACACATTGGTTGTGTAGATAATATAGGCTATATACCCAAAAGTGAAGCCAAAACATCTCCATCACCGGCTGGTGGCTGGCTGTTAGTTTAGGAAGCGTTTAATTTGATATGCTGCAGCATTTTCTATGAGCTGAACACAATCTTTTTTAAATAGTTTGACTTTTTGTATAATTGATTCAGTAAGTGTGTTATTATGATTTTAGTTTTACATGTGCAAATCTAATTTTTGACAACCTCAGAACTGACAAATCCTGGTGCACCTCCTGTGATTTTTGCCACCTGTAAAATGAAGTGTTTTCTTTATAATTATAAGTCCCTTTTATACATGTCTTAACTTGATGGAAAACTATTATGTCTCAGATAATAAAGACTTTCCTAACTCTTGTATAGTATCTCCCCCAAAAACCTCGGTAAATCAGACTGAATGAAGTGTCCTGTTCTTATAATAATCCTAACACACACACAGTATAATGTATGTATATGTAAGTAATGTATGCATACTGTAGTCACACGATGCTCCTATAGCAGCAGCGTCACATGACGTCTCCTCCTCCAGCAGCAGCAGCAGCCAGTTGTTTACGGCTCTGATCTGATGCATTAAACTAAAGGACTCCGTGTTGGCTGGCTGACAAAACCTCTGAGAGGAGAAGAACCGGCATCAGGTAAGAACTGAGGAAACATGGACCTGAGACTGTTGTCTCTGAGCAGGACTAGTGTCTGATAAAACGGGATAAAGTCTGAGTATTAGCCGAAGATAGAAGTAACCTGAGACAGAGAAACGTTAGAGCAACGGGACAAAAGAGGGAAGTCCCGTCTGTTAGAAAGGACGAGCTAACGGGAGTTAGCCGGATGTTAGGAGGTTCACATTCAAAATAAAAGCCCGGTGTAGTTTATCACTTCTGTTGTTATATTGTGTGACATTATCTGTTATTTTGTCAGCAAGCTTTACTATTAAAAGAGCCATTTTAGGCAAAAAAATAAATAAAAATTCTGTCCAGAGCTGCAAAACATTTGATCATTGTGATGAAGGTAACACAGTTTATAGTCTAAGTATATAGGTTATAAATCTAATGCGATGAGGGCCAAACTGCAAATGTACGACGGAGTATTAGGGTTGCATTGAGTGAAAAGAAATCTGAGATTACGAGAATAAAGTCAGAATTTTACGAGAAAAAAAGTTGTAATATTACGAGAATAAAGTCATAACTTTACGAGAAAATTATGAGTTTATTCTCATAATATTACGAGATTAAAGTCATAACTTTATGAGAAAAAAGTCACAATATAACGAGAATAAAGTCAGAAGTTTACAAGAAAAAAAGAAAATAACACGTAAAATTACTACTTTATAGTATTATGACTTTATCCTCATACTACAACTTTTTTTCTTGTAAACCTTTGACTCTATTCTCATAATATTATGACTTTATTCTCGAAATCTCATATTTACTTTTTCTCCTCAATGTGGCCATAATACCCCGTTGTACTGTCGTACCATAGACCTACAACAATGATAAATAAAATTGAAAATGTAAACAAAAAACAGTTATTCATTTCCACTAATTTTTTTAAAAATCCACAGGGAGCCACTGGAGAGCAGCTAAAGAGCCACATGTGGCTCCAGAGCCGCAGGTTGCTGACCCCCGAGTTAACCAAACCGGTTCAAATATGCTATAGCTAGTAATGTTCTGACATAGGTGCAGAAATATAAGCCTATTGTAATTAAAAGTTCATTAGTCATGTTATTATTATACTTATATATACAGTAGGTATGATATCTAAGAACAGCAACTATAAAGTAATTGTTTTTTTTTGCTATTGCTATGCATCTATTAATTGTGGCTTTATTTTGAAAGTCATAAGCGGAAGTCAGGTTTGGTGATTCAGTGTTTCTTGACACCGGTTATTTTTAGTAAGGAAACGCCAGCCCAGGATGCTTTGTTGCATAAAACATGTTTTTTTTAACTGATGGTGTTTCTTATTATGTGTCAGACATGGATATAGTAATAGATATGTAATATAGTATCAGGAAATAGACTGATCCCTACTGATCTAACTTCAAAAACTGAAATGAGCTCATCCAAAAGTGGTTTAGGTCATCAGATGGTAGCAGCAGAGAGAACTCATCACTACACACCCTTTATCTGTCCTTATGATGTATCCACCTTTAACACCATCGTCTGGCATAAACTAGTCAATGGCATTTGTAAGGGGGTAGTATACCATAAGATGGCTGTTTTTATATGTATATAGACACACTTTTCACACATACAGTAGTAGTAGTATAGTACAGGTTTTGATCACAGTAATAATATGCTGTAAATGATTTGACCTTGTTGTTGAATTTGGCACAGTTACACATTTCAAGTTGAAACTTGAACGTCTTTACATTTCAACTTGAACGTTTACATTTCAAGTTGAAACTCGAAATGTAAACGTTCTTGCAGAACATCTCGGTTACAATCGATCCAACTTGAATAATGTCTCACTCTTATCAATGACATTTTGTGTTTGAAAACAGAATAACTAACCATTGGCAATGGATTTTTGTTTAATTTGAGATATCTAAATATAAATAAAAGAAAACACAAACTGTGTCTATGCGAGGTAACACAGGAAGAAAAGTGCTTGTTGTATCTATGTGACTGATTTGAAAAAAAGGAAAGTGAAGAGGTAGATGACTAGTTTCCGTTATCCGTAGCTCCCTGTCTTGTTTACCTGGCTGTACTGTAGCTCCTCGAACTCTGGGTCTGTCTCTGGTTACTCAGTAAGTTGTAAACAACGCTGTAACAGCTTGCAGCCTCCCATGATAATGATCTTGTTGTCTCAGACAGAAACATGTGCTGACATTCACACACAGTTAAGAATACCAAAACTACAAAACGATCAATGTAAGAAGGGCTGCAACTAATGATCATTATCGATTAATGTGCCAATCATTTTCTCTATTAATCAGTTTAATTATTTGGTCTATAAATTGTAAGAAAACAGTGAAAACATGTCTGTCACAATCTCAAAAGCCAATAGTTGTGTAAGCCAAAGGCTTGTTTTGTCCGACCAAAGATACTCTATCTGCTAGAAAAACAGAGGAAAGCAGCAAATCCTCACATTAGAGAATCTGGAACCACAGAATGTTTGACATTTTTGCTTGATTATAGACTTCAACAATTAATCAATTGTTTCGCCACATTAGAGAATGGTTTACTCTGCATTATACTTGGCTTCCCATTTGTCTTTTAAGGTTATTTTGGGTACTTCAAGCCTTTATCGGAAAAATGGAAAACTTCTGAGAAAGAGGGGAGGGTGACATGTGGCAAAGGTCCCGGGTCAAATTCAAACCCAGGACATCACAATCACGTGAAAAGTATCTTAGACCTTAGCTGCCTCCAAGGGGCCCATACTAAGAAGCAGGATTTATGGTTAGCGAGGTAACTTCAGGGTTAACCATGGGTTTTCCGTCCTACAACGGTGGTTGACTTCTGACCGGGGTAGATCGCCATGGTAACTGAAGCTGAACACCTAACCTGCTCCGGAGCAGGTTATGTTCCAGATAAGAGATCAGCTTGTATAAAAGCACCGCCTAATGACCAATCAGAGCTCGGGGCGCAATTCATATGATAATAATACACACATAAGGAGATGTTTAAGTCATAATACAGGCTAAAAAACAACTCAGTTTAAACTGACAAATGCAGGAAGGACAGCTGGATTTATGCTGCGGGTGCTTACCGCTTTGAATTATGTTTTTATATTGATTTTTTTACTTGCTCTCGAGTCCGTTTCTCACCGTCAGAGTTGGAGACGCAGCTGAAAGAAGGCTGGAATAGTCAAATATGCCACAACTTCATCAAAGGCCATAATGAAGTGTAATGAACTCATCCATTACACTGCCCCATCTAAACGACTATATCTGACTTTTTGAGTATTCCGTTAGATTACTAAATAAATTTGTTAATTTACGCATTCACACATCGGCATGTTTTCTTTTGCCAGCGGTTCTTCCTGCATTTGGCAGCTTTGGCAGTTAGGAATGTGTGTTTAACTTCTTCGTATTTGTCTAATATAGTTTGCTCTTCCTTTGTAAATTGTGCTGCTCTGCCTGTCTGTCCGCAAGTCATTCAGTAGCCTTGTCCATGTTTGTGATTGGTCACATGCTGCAAACATCGGCCCTTTCATGTGAACGCGCCAGATGGAGAAACCCTGGGGTTGATTTACTGAGTTGATAACCGCCGTGGTAGGACCGCTTAGCGGGATCTCGTTTGTTAGGGTTAGTGAAGCCAGATAACGAGAAGATAACCTGGGTATGTTGAACTTGCTATGTAGTACAGGCCACAGGTAGCAGCAGTGAACGTGATTGGCTGATCTTGTAAGCGTATAAAGGAATCTATGATGTTAACAGAACATCAGAGTGACATGTCACATGGTTGCACCAGGGTCATAAAATTATAACTGTGTTGAATGTCCGTCGATGTATTTCTAGCCGCAGCACTGGGTGTCTCGCAAAGTCTACTGTACACCACACCTATGTAAAGTCTTCTTCAGGATTGTTAACTTAGTTGCATAATGCTGTTGACGCACTTCACAAGTTCACACACACACATATAACAACTCCGCGGACACCATGAGCTCCAGGCTTGAGTGGAGCACGGGCCACGCTTTGACTTTGCAAGGAGGATCCTTCTGTTTGTTGAGCTGTTGTGTTGTTGAGTAATGAGATCTGTGTTAACATCAGTGTGGTTGTTTGAGTCATTGATTGGTCTGTTATTGTGTCAGATAAACAGGTGGTGTGCTGGTGAGTGTGCGCATGTGGAACAGATGCCCTAATGATTGAACTGAAGCATGCACCCCACATGCGCAACACACAAGCAGCCAGCTCACTGTGAAAACTGACCCCTCAAGTCTTGATTTATATTTATGTTATAGTCCTGTAAATTGTACATTCCACACCTACATTCACGTAGCACTCTACTCCTGCTATTCAACCTGCTTTTCTCTCATCTACATGCCACTTATCCTCTCCAAGCCCTGCCTGGAGATAGTTCAGATCATTGTCGATACCATCTTCAGACCAATTTCACAATATATGTCCCTTATAACATTTGTTCCTGACCTGGGGTCCGGGCTCCCCTTTAGGAGGGCGGCAAAAATCACAGGGGTGCGCCAAGATTTATTATTTCTGAGGTTGTCAAAATTAGATTAGCACATGTAAAGTATAACTAAAATCATCATAATGCGCTTACTGGATAATTTATACAAAAGTCTGTAGCCTATATAAAACTATTTTAAAACTATTTTTGCTACTTAGACTAGTAGGCCACATTCTGTATATATTCTGTGTTTCTGCAGTTGCAGATAAAATCAGGCTAATATTATTAGTATTATACTATTTGTAGAATTAGATTCTAGCATTATACAGCGTAGGAGTGTTTCCGACTACTGTGATACAAACAGAGTGTTGTAAAGTCCAAAAGTCCAAATTTATTGTTAAAATATAGATGTAATCGTTTCCAAAATTCACGTTTTTATCTAATAAAATATCTATATTTGTTGTCGTTTAGCTGCCGAGTTATATTCTTTAAAGAAAGTTGATTTAATAAAAAAACAACTAACTCATTTAATACACTGAAACACTGAAATGGATGGTTTTGTTCGAGGATTTGTAAGTTTTGGGTGATGACGTCAGATAGTGGCTTGGTAATCTATCTCTTGATACCTTGTTTTAGTGTGTTAGCTGTGAGACACAATGACCTGAATGATGAATTAGGTTCCTCAGATCTTCTACTTAAAGGGGAACACCACCTAAATTAAGAATTCTAATATGTTATTTCCATGGCCTAGGAAAATTCAATCAATAATTGTGAAGCCAGAAACCAGAGAAGTCTCAAACTTGTGATTTCATAGTATAGTCGTAAAACTGTTAGACATGAAGCCATTTGAAACTCATCTATGTATGTATGGATGTATTTTTAGTTCATTGTCGTCTGGTTGGTATTTTGAAAGGCCTCAGAGTCCTTCACACTCGCATGCCTTATGTGAGGAGGCTCTGGGTGTCTGGAGGTTAGGTTAGGTTATTGTAGATATTTCTGACTCCAACAGTAGACGTATATATAAGTAAGGGCAACTGAGGCTCATCAAGTTTGTTCCAGTATTCATCAAGTGAAGATTGAACCTGAAGTACAAGTTTTCCACATCAGGTATAACATGTGGAGCTGCTGGACAAAGAATGGGAGACTGATTTTGTGGACCCACATAATGTTTGTTTTCTTTTTTATACCCAAATGAGCTTTATTTATAGCAGTGTTCTGAGTTGTGAAAGAGAAAATGTTCCCATATACTCAGATTACTCCCCTGGGTGCTCTTAGTTTCATCTAGATCATCTCTCCCTATTCATCGTCTATGGAGCACTTTATACCCTAAGGCATCACAAGTTTGAGTTTTAGCACTCACGTTTTTGGATTTGGGAGAGAGCTGTTCATGTTTACTGATATTTTTTGACCGTCTTAGACTATAGGAACAACATGTATGAATTTTGAAAATGGGCATAGTTTTCCTAAGTAAGTAGAAGTGCCAATACCACAGTGTAGAAATACTCTGTTATAAGTAAAAGACCTGCATTCAAAATGTTAAAAGTACAAAAGTATCAAAAGTAAAAATACCCATAATGCAGAATGGTCCAGAAATAATCAGAATAATGTACATTATATAATTGGATATTGTTATAAAGTAGTAGAAAATGGAAATAATATGTACAAGTCAAAATTGTACTTAAGTACAGTACTTGAGTAAATGTACTTAGTTACTGTCCACCACTGACGATGATCTTAAAGTATGGTTGTCATGGTTGTCACTGATGATTTCGCTCTAGTTATTGAAATGAAAAGACCTGAAGGTGTTTTGCTCACGTCTTTTCAACTAACTGTGTCTGCCAGTGTGTGAACCGCAGGGCTTTCATGCTCTATTAAAGGGATAGTCTGGGTGTTTTGAAGTGGTGTTGTTTGAGGTACTTATCCATAGTCAGTGTATTATCTACAGTAGATGATGGTCGGCACGCCCCTGCTTTGAGAGGCAGACAGGAGCCACCGCATGGAAGCAAAGTAATTCCAGATCAAGACCTTTATTTGTCCCCGAGGGGCAATTGGTTTTGCTGCAGAAGCAATAACAACAAGAACAACAACAACAACAACACAGGGCTATATGAGATGTGTGCATTGTACTGCTGTGGACAGGGCTGACAACAAAACATATTTTAGCCACCTAAAAGAAAGGCCCACTTAAAAACATCAATATCAGTTTAAATGTACGCTATATTTAGAATATTGTCAGTGCTTTACCTTGCCGTCAGACAGCCCTTTCCAACAGGGAACTGAAGCCGTTGTATCCATCTATGCTTTCGCCAAAGCAACCAGACTCCTTTGAAAAAAACCTGTAATTTTACCTCACAGAAGAGGGTTGGTTGCTTTGTCTACCGCTGCCTCAATCGGTTAGTTTATCTTTGTTATTGTGTGACTTTGGTGAACTAATCAAAGTCACATAATAGAACCAACAAACTACCTGATCGAGGCAGCGGTAGACCAGTAACTCCAGTGTTCTGCGAGGTAAAATTACAGTTTTTTTTCCAATGGAGTCTGGTTGCGTTGGCAGTTCCAAGTCGGCTGTACACAAGCTGTATAGCTGTTTCACAGCAAGGTAAACCGGCGAAAATATTCTAAATAGAGCGTAATATATATAGCTTAAACTGATATTGATTTTTTTAGGTGAGCCTTACTTTTAGGTGGCTAAAATATGTTTCACTTCCGGCCCCGTCCACAGCAGTATATTGCTTTGCTCCTGTGCTGGTACTCCTGTCTGCTTCTCCAAACTGGGGCTGTGCCAACCGCCATCTGCTGTAGGTAATACAATGACTATGGATAGTCCGAACACATCACAAGGGGGCAATAGTGCGAGGAGGAGGGGTTAGGAGGATTAGGTTTGGCTGTGGCAGAAATGAAGCGATGGAAGTGGATTTTTAGTTTGTTTCTTGATGACAAATATTGAGTTAGTGGACTACATTTTTCTGAGAATGTCAATTTTTTATTATGATCGCATTCTTTTTTCTTTTGAACGCAGATGCTGTCAAAGCACGGCATGACAGAAAAAGTTGAATAATTGCATAAAATGCATAACAGACCTTACTTTTTAGTGATGTTTTGTGTTGTTTTATCATTCAGAAGATGTTTTTCTGGCAGTTTACTTGTTTTATTACAGACTTGCATATTTTTACCCAATGTCTATTGATAGTTGCACCAGCTCCCATTCTCCCAATCTTGCAATTTAGCTGTTGTTGATGCATGAGCAGTGGTCCCAGTGAATCACCCTCCGCATCATGGTACATTAAATCATCCAAAACAAGAACATCCAACTCAGGGTGTTATGTCATGTTTCTCCTCCTCCCTGCCTCTGCAGTTAATGTTTCCACTTCCCTGTCCTTTCTGTTATCTGTTCACCACAAACCTCTTTCCTTTTCCCCTGCCTACACAGTGCTCAAGTCATAGCCTTTCTTTTAGCAGCCTTTGACGCATTAGAGATTAAATACCGGCCACAACACACTCTTCTGACTCACCATTTGGCATTGATCTCCTCTTTACGTCACCGACAATGACTTCTGAATATTTTTGGACAGGTTGTTCCAGAGGTTGCCAGAAAGGGACTGCAGCTGGTCCTCAGTTCCTGCTGGTTCAGACCTGAGACGACGGCGGCACCATGGCCAACCACGAAGAATCCAAGGGGATGAACGGCAGTGCTGGCCACTCTTCCCATCTCTCGGAGCCGCCCAAAGAGAGCATGCAGCTTAAGAAGGAGATCTCGCTGCTCAACGGAGTCAGCCTGATCGTAGGGAACATGATCGGCTCCGGCATCTTCGTCTCGCCAAAGGGCGTGCTGATCTACAGTGCCTCTTACGGGCTGTCGCTAGTCATCTGGGCCATCGGGGGCCTGTTCTCTGTGGTGGGGGCCCTCTGCTACGCCGAGCTGGGCACCACCATCACCAAATCAGGGGCATCTTATGCATACATCCTGGAGTCGTTCGGTGGCTTCATCGCATTCATTCGTCTGTGGACATCTTTGTTGATCATCGAGCCCACCAGCCAGGCGGTCATCGCCATTACATTTGCAAACTACCTGGTGCAGCCGCTGTTTCCAACATGTGAACCGCCATACGCAGCGTCCAGGATGATCGCTGCAGCGTGTATATGTAAGTACGTCTCATCTACTCTGCGTCCCACACGTCTGTCTCGCTGTTCCTAAAACATCAAGAACATCCATGAAGCTTTCCTCTCTCCCCAGGCTTACTGACATTCATCAACTCTGCCTATGTGAAGTGGGGCACCCGCGTGCAGGACACTTTCACCTACGCCAAGGTGGCAGCCCTCATTGTCATCATCATTACTGGCATTGTCAAGCTGTGCCAGGGTGAGTGTTGTAACTATGATACTCAGCTTTCTTTCACAGTGTTCCTCTATAGTATGCCATGACTGTTAAAAGTGTCATAGGCTCAGACTTTTGTTTGGCTCACACAATTAAAGGAAAAAATCAAGGACATGGATAGCAGTATGATTCATACAACAATGGAATAACACTTTACCAGTCTTCAGGGAAATAAAACATTAAAAGGGACCTATTATGCTTATTTTCAGGTGCATACTTGACTCTGATTGGTCCTACGGTCTGTTATTTCTTTATAGCAGACCGTCACTATGTGTAACAGACCGTTGCTATGGGCACAGTTGTGATGTTGGACACTGACGGGTCGTTTTTGTGTCAAATTATTGATTTCTCAAGTATGTAGCCGTGTAATAAGCAGGATAATGTACAGCTAGCAGGTTGTTGTTGTGAAATAAACCCCTTTACCCCCTTCCTCCGCTTCGCGTTGGGGTGCTGCATCGCCCTGTCAAGGTTCATTTCACAACAATGACCGGCTCACTGTACATTATCCCTTACTTAGCAGCCATCGACAGTGGAATAATGATCAGCAAAAGTTGTGACTGACTACAATTGTACAGTATTATAATAATTTTATACACATTTCCATGATTGTTTCTTTAATTGTGGTGTCTCTCTCTCTCTTAGGTTACACAACCAACTTTGAATCGTCCTTTCAGGGATCGTCTAAAGACCCTGGCAACATCGCGCTGGCGCTCTACTCTGCCCTTTTCTCCTACTCCGGCTGGGACACCCTCAACTTTGTCACTGAGGAGATCAAAAACCCTGAAAGGTATACTTTTACTTTTGTGCTCTTTTCTGTAGAAAAGGCTGAACAGAGGCGAGTCAGAATACTTGAAACATCCTAGTAATGATCCAATGTTCCATTGTTCCAGGAACCTGCCACTGGCCATCGCCATCTCTATGCCCATCGTCACCATCATCTACATCCTCACCAACGTGGCCTACTATGCTGTTCTGGATGTTAGTGCTATACTGGCCAGTGATGCAGTGGCAGTGGTGAGTAAACTAACTGTAACTTATGAGTGGGATGAGATGGAGAACCGGTGCATGTGTATGAGTTGCTAAACCTGTTTCTGTGTCTGGTTCAGACATTTGCAGATCACACTCTAGGTGTGATGAGCTGGACCATCCCCATTGCTGTAGCCCTGTCCTGTTATGGAGGCCTCAATGCCTCCATTATATCTGCATCCAGGTAGAACAAACACACACACATGCCAATATGCATTGCAAAAATCTGCACTTATACTGCAAGGATACTTTGCACGGTGTTGTATTATCTATCTTAATTCATGTCTGTTGTGTGCAGGTTGTTCTTTGTGGGCTCTCGAGAGGGTCACCTCCCAGACGCTCTGTCCATGATCCACATACAGAGATTCACTCCGATCCCTGCTCTCATCTTCAATGTATGAAAATGCATCAATTACATGTAAATTGTAGTGGAGGAAGTACAGGAAACTGTCACTTAATAGTAGTTAACTGTACGGTGGAGCCTTCTCATTAAAGGGCGGCTCCATCTGCGTTCTTTACCGTTTGTTTTTTTTGTTCAAATAGAAAGGCCCACTCAGCCGTTAGCAAAAAACAGTGATGCAGGTTACTAAAGTAAGCAAATCAATAAGGTTAGCTGAGTCAATGTTAGCTGTGCAAAGTTTGGAAATAACTGAAACGGTTAGTTTTGATATTTTGAAGTGGGGTTGTATGTATACTTTACTACCGTGATCTGCAAGGTAAAATAGAGTTTTTTCTTTACCTCGCCGCCAGACAAGTCCTTTCTGATGGGGAACTGAAGCTGTTATATCGCGTTATACACTGATCAGCCATAACATTATGACCACTGACAGGTGAAGTGAACAACATTGATTATCTTGTTACAGTGGCCCCTGGCAGTGCGGGGGGATATATTAGACAGCAAGTGAACATTTTGTCCTTGAAATTGCAGAAAAAAATGGGCCAGCGTAAGGATGTGAGCCACTTTGACAAGGGCCAAATTGTGATGTCTAGACGACTGGGTCAGAGCATCTCCAAAACTGCAGCTCTTGTGGGATGTTCCCGGTCTGCAGTGGTCAGGACCTACCAAAAGTGGTCCAAGGAAGGAAAACCGGTGAACCGGCGACAGGGTCAGACCCAAGGCTCATTGATGCAAGTGGGGAGCGAAGGCTGGCCCGTGTTGTCCGATCCAATAGAAGACCTACTGTAGCTCAAACTGCTGAAAAAGTTAATGCTGGTTCCGATAGAAAGGTGTCAGAACACACAGCGCATCGCAGTTTGTTGCATATGGGGCTGCATAGTTTGTCCACCACCAAAAGCGCCTACAATGGACACGTGAGCATCAGAACTGGACCACGGAGCGATGGAAGAAGGTGGCACATTCTGAAGAATCACGTTGTCTTTTCATCCATCATGTAAATGGCAATGAGTTCCAGGTGTTGATTTGGGCCTCCAAATTCTCCGGATCTCAAGCCAATCGATCATCTGTGGGATGTGCTGGACAAACAAGTCCGATCCATGGAGGCCCCACCTCGCAACTTACAGGACTTAAAGGATCTGCTACTCACGGCTCGGTGCCAGATACCACAGCAGACCTTCAGAGGTCTAGTGGAGTTCATGCCTCGATGGGTCAGGGCTGTTTTGGCGGCAAAAGGGGGACCTACTCAATATTGGGCAGGTGGTCATAATGTTATGGCCTATCGGTGTATATTATATGTATTCAAAGCCACCAGACTCCATTCACAAAAACAGTAATTTTACTGGGAGCATGCCGATCGCCATCTAAGTTACTGTATGTAACGGTAATACTGTACATGTTAATACTGTACATGTTAATACTGTACATGTAGCAGCGTCAACATGCAGAAACTTACATCAGGTCACGTGGGAAAAAGTTTTTAGAAGGGCTCGGGAAAATAGCATTTTGATGCTAAAACATTCATAATTTGACCAAAATGTGAATGTCCTGGTTTGTATACATGTAGACTGCCACACAGAAACTACAGAATGATATAAAAAACCCAGAAATAATGGACCTGCCCTTTAACTTGTTAATTTTATTTTGGTGTTAATGGAAACTAAAAATATCTGTCAGCTTTTTGGCCTGCTAATAAACACGCCTCTTCTTTATTTAAACCACATATTAACATAATAATAATACAATATAATATAATTTATATAATACAAATGTTGACCATTTAAGAGGTGAAGATAATGGACATGTTAAACTGTTTTCGTTCTCCTTTTCTCCCTCTGCCCACCGTCCAGTGTGTCATGTCACTGATCTACCTGACAGTGGAGGACGTCTTCCAACTCATCAACTACTACAGCTTTAGCTACTGGTTCTTCATGGGTCTGTCCATCGCCGGCCAGATCTACCTCCGCTGGAAAGAGCCTGACAGACCCAGACCTCTCAAGGTAAGACCAGTTAAACACGCCATCCATCCATCCATCCATCCATCCATCGTCTGCCACTTATCTGGGTCACAGTAGAAGCAGACTAAGCAAATTCTGTGCAGAATAGGAATTTAAATGTGATCAATAATCATTGATTGTAACACTAACCATTAACAAAGGAGACTTTAATGCCACTGTTTCATGGTTAAGACAACTACATTTCCCATAGACATGTTTATTCCATATGAGAAGTAGGCTCACTTTCTCATAGACTTCTATACAATCAGACTTCTTTTTACAACCAGAGGAGTCGCCCCCTGCTGGCTACTAGAATGAATGCAATTTTAAGGCACTTCCACATTGGCTTCACTTTTCAGATCCGGAGGTTGCCCACTGATCAAAGTCATATCATTAAAGAGGATTAAGTAGAACAATACAACGTTTTTTTGTTGTCTTTCTAGCTCACAGTCTCCCCTCTGATTTCTCTCTCTACAGTTGTCCTTATTTTTCCCGGTGGTGTTCTGTATGTGTTCCATTTTCCTGGTGGCAGTTCCTCTCTACAGCGACACTGTCAACTCCCTGATTGGCATTGCCATTGCCCTGTCAGGGGTTCCTGTCTACTTCCTGGGTGTCCATCTACCGGAGTCCAAACGGCCGCCTATCATCACCAAGCTACTGCGTGAGTGTACACACACACACACACATCCAGCACTCTAAAACACAACACTTGTCTTTTCAAGTGCATCGTCCCTCACCCTCCTCTCTCAACACGGCTAACATGTTGTTGTCTCTTACTGCAGGTTCTCTGACTCACTGCACCCAGCACACCTGCTACTGTGTATTGACAGAGATGGACAAAAGTGAATAGCATCCAATACACTTCAAAACTTGAGCCAGCATTCACCAGAGCAGCCAGACAAGGGATTCTTCTTATTGTACTGTTCACCATGTTGAAGTTCTCAGACTCCACTGACTTGTTTACAACCAAATGCTGCCACAGACGCCCCACGTTCACCTGCAGATTTATCCTTGAATTCAGGGACATTCAAAGACTCTAACCGTTAAGGATACACCGTACTATTATACTGCATATTGTGGATATTGTTACAGTTTCATCACATTATTTAATGACCTCTATTATAAAAGATTTGCCTTGTTAGTTCCACAGGTATTTGTATATATGCCTTTTAAGCAGTATGTGCCTGTGAGATTCTACAGGTGCTGCACATGACCACAGGGACCTGACAACGATGCAAGTACATTTTTATTATATGGATTTAACCCGTTTTAACTGAAAGATTATATGCGTGCAGTATGTATGAATGTGTTTAACCTCACCGGAGAATTAATTTCATGTTCACTTCCTGAATAAAAAAAAGGGAAGAAAATGTTTGTTTTTTGTCTGCTGCTATGTGAAGAGTCATTGTTCTAATGTCATGGCCTTTATGTACTTTTGGTGTCATTGTTTCACAGGTTTGTTTGTGCATTTCAACTGTTATATGTTGAAATAAAACGTTTTGTTTTTTTCATGTCTGTCTGTCTTTAGCATTGTGGGAAGCTGTAACCTTCCCGTTCTTTGTGTTTGCTTTAAACTGTGTGGCACTAAATACATTTCTAATTCTTTACAGTGTTCAATGTGCTGTACTCAAGACATGTTCAGACTTAAGTCAAAATACCAAAAACAAAATCCATTGTAGTGTTTCTAAAGTATCTCTGAATGAATGGCTTACATTTTAACACTTTTTTTTTTCAAATCAAAATACAAACATGTTGAGTTTTTGTCAGTAGTAGTATACGGTTTCAAACCATGAATGCAATACATTCAATAATGGACTGGGCTGATCTAGACACAATTTGTACAAAAAGTTAAATCCAATATGAGATTTGTATGACGACTGAAGATCATATTCACTTAACTGGTAAAATTAAATATTAAATGGAACCTCTTGGTTTCCATCCATCGCTTCATTTTTTGTACAAATTGTATCTTGCTTTGGTCCACTCCTGGTCCAGTGGTTCGAGCGTCCGTGCGTCATACACACAACTGCCATGTGGCCACAAGGGGCATGCTTCATGAAATGTTGAACCTTTTTTAAATCATGTACAATCATGAAGAAATTGTTGAGTATTAAAGGGAAGTGAAACTTTGATGTGCAATTTATATTGTTAATCCCAAATAACTGCTGTTTGTTAAAGGAGACATGTCATGCTGATTGTCAGGTTCATATTTGTATTTTGGGTTTCTACTAGAACATGTTTACATGCTTTAATGTTCAAAAAACACATTATTTTTCTCATACTGTGTGTCTGAATATACCTGTATTCACCCTCTGTCTGAAGCGCTCCGTTTTAGTACCTATCTCTTTAAGATCCATCCTCCCAAAAAAACCCAGTCTGCTCTGATTGATTGGCTTGCAAGAAAAATATGGTGCACCTTTGCAAAGGTATGCTGTGTTCCATTTGAACTGGGAAGTCTGAGTTCTCAGTCGGAAATTTAACCCCAACCTCAAAATCCAAGATGGCTGTTCAACATAAAAAAGCCGTAATAAATACATACTTGCAAAAACCCTCCCGATTTTCTCAGGAGACTCCCGTTTTTCATTGCCCTCTCCTAGTTTCCTCCTGGGGGTCACAATTCCCCCGTATTTCTCCCGATTTATGACAAATGTTCACACCTTTTTTTTCTCCTTTTCATTATATAAACATGTCTCTGGCAATTTACAGCGTATATAAACTCTACTGTTTCCACCCGGATGACAATACAGCTACACATGATGTTTACTGGCAGAAGAGATCTGCTCGCGACAACACGGTTTGAGTTGCGCTCACCGCGCATCACGTTGTGCATAGTCGTCGTGGCACAAGCCATTGGAAATAACGGGTGGCGAGAGAAATGGAGTACTGAGAAAGAAATACTCAAGCAGGAGAAAAAAATGAATGAATGAATGAAAACTGATGAATATAAACCTAGTTTATGTCAGATATTCACACAAGTTCATGCCAGAGGGAACAATTATGCTGTATTCTTTCCTGAGAATTAAAAGTAAAATATCAAGTATTGAAGATTAAAAATGCTGTTGCTGTGTACTTCTTAATTTGCCATTTTATTCTTTAAAAGTCAGCAGAATGCAGGAAATAAGTCTCTGAAACATTTTTCTGGGGGCCGACCCCCCACTTTCATTTTGAAATCCTCCCTATTGTTGAAGTCTGTCAGTTGTCAAGTTTGAGTAAACACTGTTTATTAGCACAAAATACCAGCACAATGTTTTGTTATCAAATGGTATTGCTAACAAAGACTAACCTGGCTGGAGCAAACCCCATTATGATTTCCGACTTCTTGTACTGGAACTCGGGTGCGATGTCATTCCCAGCTCAGACCTGATTTCCGAGGTAAATGGAACGCAGCAGTAGTTCTCAAGCTGTGGGTGATATATTCTAATGAGCCTACATGTGACATAGGAAGGGGAGACAAATCTGAATGGCTTGTTTAATCACATGTTTTCTCATCAAGGCAGCTCACAAAAAACTGACTTGGTTGTCTTATTTCACAGTTTGTGGGTTGGAAGGCACTCCAGATACCCAAATGTATGTGCACAAACACTGAAAAAGTGAATTTTTCATGTTACGTTCCCTTTAAATTAAGCATAAAGTGAGAGACTTGTTTCCTGCAGCTTATTTTCAATTAAAAGATCACATTTCATCCTTTGCTCTGATGTGCCACATGTTTGGCTCATCACGCTCCATCTGCTAACTCCTATCAGGTTAGGGTAGCTGAGCTTTTCCTAAATCCTGGATAAGAGGATGATCAGGCTTTACTCCTAAAGCCTAAAACACTTTATGCATCACCTTGAGAATTTCAGACGAGTTGGGACTGATTTTCTACACGGATATCTCACATCCAAAGCCTTCACACCTGCTGTCACTGGCCGACCTCATAAAAATAACACTGCATGGCCTCGGGGAAAAGTAACTGAACAAAACAGCTCATCAGATCAACACCTCCAGCAATGAGCATGCTGGAAAACAGTCTGTGTTTGTCATGCAGGACAAATTGACACTGAGATGTTTAAAGTTTATTTTGAAAGCTTTCTTTTTATACACATCTACATATTTACAAAAAAAAAAGTCAAATTCAACAAGCATCCAAGAGAAACAATCTGAACTTCAAATTTCGGAACCAAACTCGCACACCCACAACAAAAACGTATGCGTCACGCTTTCACATTATGCAAAAAAATCTAACACACACAATTATACCTACGCACACTACCATGCACAAAATGCACCCTAAGTTGCAACCACACGCGGCCCAAGACGTCTCACTAACATTAGTGTTAACAGCACAAAGCATACGAGGCATATCACACTAATGTGCAACATTTTTTTAACACACATCCACGTTGAACAAACACCCACACACAAATTCACTCCACCACAGTAAAAAATAAAGACACTCTGGATCCTTCTGGAAATAACACCTACTCCTTCACCATCTGTGTAGTAGAGATGGGGATGGATTTGACCCTAAAAAGATGTTCACTGATATATGTAATTTTCTGAACCATTAGTGGTTGACAAGCTTTGTGACTGACATTTATATCTGCACATAAAAAACTTCTTTTTTTTTTTTTTTTTTAAACATACAGGGTGTTAACTTAAGAACAAGATGTTCTCAGTCATTTTTTTTCTAACCTTGGTCAAATCTGATGCGTGCTACACAATCGCTACACTGTAAGATGGGATTTCTTGAAGTACGTTTTTTTCAGGTTTCTATTATGTGCCGCTATGAGCAGCTGTTTTGGTTCACTCTCACCTACACAGAGGTCTATGGTGTTATTTGAGGAGAGGGGGCGTTGGGAAGATCCACTGACAGGTTTGGGTTAAGGGATGGATCAATCGGAATGGTATTTGTCTCCGTCATCATCGTCCTCGTCATCTTCACCACGGCGGCTCAGCTCGTGCAGCACTTCCGTCTGGTAGGTCCCCCAGCTCCTCCGGCTGTACGAGTGCTCCTCCTCGAAGTAACCTGCGTGCACGGGACAGAAGTCGCCCAATGAATGACAGGAGGGGATAGAGTGTGTCTAGACCTGTCTTGACAGGTTGTTCACAGTTCATGCTCCACTTGGATCACATTTTGGGGAAAATAGAAAAACAATGTGCATGATTCTGAATAGTTAGAATAAAATATAGCCCCTTGCCTCCAGTGACTTATCGTCGTCAGACCGATAGCCGATGGGTTCAGAGATTGGTCTTTAATTAACCTGCACTATCTGACACAAATATGCAATGTCTGATTGTTTTAACCCAAGTCTATATTAAAAACAAACAATATAATTGAATATGATCTCATGACATTGTGTGCAAATGAAAAAGATTCCCTTTTTGTCAAGCTCACCACAGGAAAATGAGAAATGCCAGACATTCATTCCCCTTCAGGCATTTTCTGTAGGTCTCATTCAAGACAGGAGCAACAACTATTTCCTCTATACAAATTGTTTTTTTAAAAAGGGAAATGAGGGCTTAAGTAATATTAGGTTAAATAAAGAGCTCATGTATATATATTACGTACCACCATAGCGCTCCTCTCTGTCACTGTCTGCATCACTCCCCTCATCAGGGTAGTCATTCCTCCAGTTGCCTTCCTCGTTTTCATCATCCTCATCTTCGTACACCTCCTCTTCATGGACCACTAGGTCAGGCACCTGGAATAAACAACCACAAGCCATTATCCGAAAGCTGGCTTTAGATATTGTTTGTAATATTAATAATAAAAGACAAAGCCAGCTTCATGGTTTAAGCCATAAACCTAAATTAACACTTTCAGACAATCACTTTGTACCACTATACTGAATACTTTAAAATAAGATGCATTTTCAAAAAGTTCATTGCTGGGAATGTTTTGGGCAAAATATAATAAAATAATAAGAATGCAGGAAAAGTCACCCTCAGTTTTGAATGCTACTTTCTATAGACTTGGTCTCATCTGCCACATCAGAACAGCAACATGTGGAGAAACAAGTCACTGCTTTGAGATAATTATGCAAATATAAGCTAAATAGCAGGGGCAAAATGTACAGGTAGGTAAAGACATGTCATTTAGTCAAGACCAGCTGCATGTGAGACATTTCACAGTCATTAAGCACATAACGGGTGTGAAGCTTTCCCCGTGTCTACTTCACCCATGTCTTCATTCACTCACTCCGGTTTCAGCACTCATTCATCCGCCGTTCCATCCATCCACACACACCAGTTCTCCCTCGTCGGCGTAGGCCCTGACAGACAAGATGTCCTGGATCCAGCCTGGTGCGACCGTTTCCTGGTAGTACAGGTCGTAGACGTAGTCGGCGTCCTGCTCCCGGTGCTCTTCCCCCAGTCTCTCTCCGGTTATGCTCAGGCGCTCCCGCAGCATCTTGGTGCTGTTACACAGGATCACTTCTGGGTCTGAGGACAGCGTCTTTACAAAAATAGAGTGAGAGAATAAATCACCATGGAGGCCATCAGGCTCAGCAATGTTTACTAACGCTTTAAATTACAATAACAGCTCAACAAAGGCAGTAAACACACTATACAATAAGAAGCTAAACAACTGGATGAAAATTTGTGTAACTTGTGACAAAAGCACAGTTATTCAATATTTACTATTGATCTTGTTGAAAGCCTTTAGTTAAACAAGAACAAATGTTCGTTGTTCATTACATATTGGGCTCTCCCCAGGATTTTTGACTATGATGAACTAGGGGTTAGGGAAATAAGCATGGTGTTATGAATGACAGGTTAAAGGGGACCAATTATGCTTTTGTGTTTTTCCCCCGTCCTTTAGTGTGTTATTTAGTTTTTAGTGCATGTAAAAGGTCTGCAAAGTTACAAAGCCCAAAGTCCACGCCAAAGAGAGTTACTCTCCCCCACAGAAACAGCTGCTCCTGAACTGCCTGAAACGCCTTGCTTGAAGTCCTGCCTTTTCTTCCGTAACGTGTTGACGTCACCAAGTAACACATCTGCATGATACCTGCCCAGCGGCTAGTTTGGCACACCCTCAAACAAAGCTAGTTAGAGCGGAGTCTGAAGAGTTTGGTTTGGATGACCAATCACAACAGTGGGCCAATCTGACCAATCAGAGCAGACCGGGCATGAAAAGAGGTGCTACAGCACAGCTGGTATGGGAAAAGTTAAGTGTATTTTCGAACATTAAACAATGTAAACATACATGGTCTAGTAGAAACCAAAAATACAAGTATACCCCTGAAAATGAGCATAATAAGTCTTCTTTAATACTCAGAGAGTTGGGGGCTCCCTTTAGCAAAGTGATTGAAAATACAGTTAACGCTCACTGCGAATTTGCAGGGTTTTTTTCGACAGTGTGAAGAAAGCTGCTGCACCAAATTCAGAACAGCGCATCTTCTCCCCTGCCAGGCATGTTGGTAAGCAGCGCTGATCCCCAACGAAATATGATAGTCACTCACTCAGTGGTAGAAATCCTACAACCGATGCCAACACAGATACTTTGATCTTGGTACTCCCGTTCCTCACGGTACTTTTCCAAAAAACACTTTCCTTTGTCCGGATGTGAATTGTATTGTTAGAATTATATAATTACACTTATCAATACTGCTCATCTGTTCCGTTTGATTAGAAAAAAATCAGAACAAAATAAACAAATGTCAAAGGATTTACTGATAAGCAGGTACTACTGGTACAGGAAGAGGGGCCGGTGAGTCTCAGCCTCAAAGTCTGCACAAATCTGTCAAATTTAAAGACGCGTGACTTAACAACCACTGTTGAATCAGTTAGCTTTCGTTTTTAGTTTGTTCATAGCAATTTGATATTAGCCCAACAAATTCTGTATGTCTATGGAAATCTTGGATGAAGATGGGACCGGGAGCTTACTGTGGGTAAGTTGTCACATTTCTGCAAATTTATGTTAGGCTTGTTTAACAAGTTTTTGATTAAGTTATTATACTATCTCCCATACTGGAATTTTACAAGCATTATTGTCAACTCAAGTAAAATGTAACCACACTTTAGATTGTTTTATTCTCTCTGCCATGTTGAATGTATTTTACCCAGTTGACTGTTTTTGAAAGGTTAGAGTGAAGAAGGCACTTTTTTTACCCTCTGTAATTGTGGACAGCTATTAAGTAGACTATTTTTAAGTATCTATTTTAATAAGCAGTATGGTAATTGATATCATTACAGACAAAATCCTAATAATACTCATCTCTAACCAGCTACAATAGCACTCAACTCACCTTGCCAGAAGATTTATCCTGGTCCTCTACATCCTCATGTAGGAGATCAACCACCTGGATCGCACCCAGACTCAAACATTTGTCCTGCTCTTTCTCAGTTTCCTCCACGCCCTCAGAAGCTTCTGTCTGGGGGGCTTGCTGCTCAGCTGGGCTCGACAGACCTGTGCGGTGGCTGGAGAGTATTCTGTAGCGTTCCTCCCTCCGGGTGCTCCACTTTGTGCTCCGTAGGTCCCCGATTATCCGTTGTGAGCTGGAGGCAGAGGGGCGCAACGCGTGGGCCATGCGAGGCCGAGCCAAAGCCTGTCGCACCTGTGTCTGGACAGGAGCATCCTGGTGAGGAGATGACAAATGTGAGAATTTACAGGAATCGTACAGGGAAATGCAAAGACATTTGGCTTTACTTCCTGGCACATAGAAGTTGAAGGAAATTAAGAAGGCACCAATAGAATCCTTTAAAAGATTTTGACTTTTTAGATTTAGATTTTATTTGTTTACACATATAAAAAAGGAACAAAAAAATAAAATTGTGATGGAGAAGTGCAAAAAAACCCTCAGAGAGGCTTGACTCTCCAGTGCATACCTTAATTAATTTGAAAAAAAGAGAATAAATTATTTAAAAGGATGGTAAGAGTGAGAAGAAAAAAAGATAAGCTTACATACACTAGCAAACATCCACATATGTATACAGGCAAAGTTGTGAAATAGGATTAAGATTCACACTATTATATCATCAATAAAAACTCATTATTAGTAAGCAATTTACAGAGATAATC
The DNA here is from genome assembly GCA_916701665.1 of Sebastiscus tertius. Taxonomy (NCBI): domain Eukaryota; kingdom Metazoa; phylum Chordata; class Actinopteri; order Perciformes; family Sebastidae; genus Sebastiscus; species Sebastiscus tertius. Next base: position 14,581 of record CAKAOH010041831.1, on the reverse strand, counting down.
CATAAGGAAACCATCTCACCATCCAAACTTTACTTTCAAATCCTCACTACATCAAAACACTCATAATATCCCAGTGAGGAGAAACACATTAACCTGGTAGCAAGCATATGACCATTTAAATAAAAGGCAGTCAAATTCACCTGTAATAACATTATCCCGACAAACCGTAGACTTCACTGGTAGAGGTCAACTTTGGATAAGATTGAGGGGAACCAAATTATGGAGTAGCTTTTCACATCTATCAATAAACTGTTCATCTGTGAAACGTTTCAAAAGTTGCTTAAAGGGTCATTTAATTGCTGTCTTGTATGTTGTCCATGTATCTGTTTTTATGTTTTTCCCACTCACAATGTTGTTTGAAGAAGTCATTATAGATATTTACATCAATATCCTCCTCACAAACACTAACCATACACGTTCACGCAACACACACACACACAAACAATTGTCTTTTTAAAATATATTTACTGTATTGTTATTATTATATATACACATGTCCTAATTGTTTGTTATCACTATTATGTAGTCATATTATTTCTTTATATTAATCGTGTCTCTAGGTGGAGGCTTCAGATAAGTGATAAGATTTTTGCCTCTTCCTACACTTTATAATATTTTTTTTTGTTATGTTGTATAGTCTTACATTGTGCAAAAAAAATAAACAAACAAACAAAAATACACAAACCTTGTAACGTTAATAGTATATATACCAGAATAGCTTTACGTTACCAGCTAAGCTAAATAATTAGCTTGTGTGATGGATGAGACTTTTGTGTATTCAAACACATTTTAATGTTGAAGATTTAATTTTGGATGAAGTCATAGACATTTCGAGGCCTGCAAATACGTCACAACTACGTTCAACATCAACAATGATAGTTAGCACAGGCCAATGATAGTTAGCACAGGCCAATGATAGCTAGCACAGGCCAATGATAGCTAGCACAGGCCAATGATAGCTAGCACAGGCTAATGATAGCTAGCACAGGCCAATGATAGCTAGCACAGGCTAATGATAGCTAGCACAGGCTAATGATAGCTAGCACAGGCGACTGATAGCTAGCACAGGCGACTGATGGCTAACAGGCTAATGATGATAGCACAGGCTAAAAATGATAGCACAAGCTAGTGATGGCTAACAGGCTAATACAAATTGGGGCTAATGTTAGCACAGTGATAGCACAGGCTAATGATAGCTATAAGGCTAATGATAGCACAGGCTAACACAAGTTGGGGCTAATGTTAGCACAGTGATAGCACAGGCTAACGATAGCTAACAGTATTAAGCATTATGCAAGGCCTATTGAAGGAGGCTTAGACACGCGTCATCAAGGTGTCATAGCTCAGGGGTGGTATTGCACATGCGCAGTGGAATCTAACCTTGCACTCGTCGTAAATTAAGTTACACTGCGCATGCGCACAAGACCATGTCCTTGCCTCCTTTCATAGGCCGTGGTATTATGCTAACAACAACTAGCACGGAAGACTGCGTTGTTTTTACAAACTACTATCGTTTCTAGTAACGTTAGCTGGTTAAATCCAGCTTCCTATCAGCCACTCAACATGTACTAAATGTATATGTTTGTTTCAACACGATGAGTTAACATTTTATTCGCCATCTCCACCGTGGCTGTTGCGTAGCAGCGGGCCTCTCTCTCTCACCTGTGTCGCTACGGTCGCCACGAGTTTGAACACAGAGTTTTCCACCTCGGCTTCTTCGTTTGGCTCCGGTACCGGTTCTCCTGACGTCTCCGGTCGGATACGTTTACAGGCCAGCAACAAGGCGTCCGCAGGGTCGGTGCCCCTTTTCCTCTTCACTCGCAGAATGGTCGTATTCGGATCCATGTTTGTTGTTCCTCTCTGTCTGAGTTTGCTGCCTCGTTTGTCTGTCTGGCAGAGCGGTAGAGGAGGGAGGAGAGGAAATGTGAGTGCTCTTCCTTTATGTTTACTACGGTCTAAGTGAGCAACCCGTTAAACCAGCCTCTGCTTGACATTTAGATGCTCGTCTATTCGTGGTGTTACGGTACGGGTGTCTGGAGCGGCCAAAAAAGGCGAAGAAAGACCTGTAGTTCAACAAGAATTTGATTTACCAAGTCAAAAACGACATTATATTGTACCTTATATGAAATTCAATTATAAAAAAAGTTTTAAGGTATTCTACAGTACTGTTTTTTTATTTAAAAAGGGATCTCCAAAGTCAAAATAAAATAAAATAATCATATTTGACCTGTCACAAAAACTGACTATGCCTATGAGAAATTTCATGTGATTTTACTGAACAGTTTTTGAGAAAATTAAAGGGAAAATCAGCTTCAATGACATTACTGTCATGATAGATACAGTCTGAGCCTTTCTATTTTCTTTGTGTTTTTGTTATTTAAACTGTATCAGTTGTTATTGTTTTATTTACAGTTGACGACGTGCATTACGATGTGTTATGTAAGTGTATGATGAGAATGTGTGAGTGTGTATTTTTGTTTATGTCACCATGTAAACTATGTGGACCCCAGGAAGAATAGCTGCTGTTATGCAAAAGCTAATAGGGATCTAAATAAACAAACAAACAAACAAACTGTGTATGACATGCAAAATGTCTTCATTTTTTAATTGTAATTTATCAGAATCAGAAATACTTTATTGATCCCTGGGGGAAATTGGGGAACAAAAACAAAATCATTGGTAGGTTATCAGAAATTTCCAATGTATTCTTTTCCTAGGAAGAAACTTTGCCTTGGACATGGCTGTTCAGGGTGGCGGTGACTATGTCCATGTCAAATGTTCTATTCTAATTCTGTGAAAGCAACACTAAACAAGTTTTTTTTTTTTTTCTGTACCATGAATGCAGCTTGTGGGTAAAACACACAAAGTGGCTAGAAATAAAGAAATATGCAGAGGTTGATGTGATGAAATGCAATAAAACAGCCCTTTTATAAAAGTTCTGTTTTTGTTGACACTTTAGTTGCTTGTGTGTTGACTTAATTAGGCTATGTTTTTGAATTTTAATTGAACTTAATGAATGTCAGTGTTTCAGGAAAAATTCCTTGCCTGTGCGTGGTGATCCGTCTTATTTGTGTAATTTGCATGTTGTAACATTTCAAAATGTATTTATTTTTTCAGCACTTTATTTAATAAAACATAACTATTCGAAATGTCAATGTCAGACTATTTTATTTATTTTTTACATGGATTTTTTAAAAGGAAGATGGCTCATAAAGTAACAGGACTGAGTTTTTAGCACAGCAAATACATGAAATGTAACCACATGACATCAATGCTAATGAGAACACTTAGAAAAAAAATAAAACATAACATTTAAGAAATAATTTAGGTAACAGGACTAAACATTGAGATTGACATCCTCAGTCATACAATATGATCAAAAATACAGAGTGAGAGAACATGCTTTTGGGCTTCCCATGGCCTTCAGGAGACTCAAATGATGCTGTTGATCATGTGATTTGTGTAATGTGACACATTTTTAGAGGGGAGAATGTGTCCGGGTAACAAGACTGAGTGATAACGTGGGGACACGACTAAAATGTGTATTTTAGGTAATACAAGAATTTGCATAAGACAAATGGATTTTGTGATTTTTGTAATTTTTAACACCATTTTCTCATAAGACACTTTAACTTATCAGCATTTAACGTAAACATATTCAGTTGTAGCAACAAACCAAGCTAAACCACAGACTTCAGTCTAGATGAGTCACATGATCCTCTGATTAGAATTTAAAAATATATATATTAAAAAAAACATCAGCAGACAGATCTAGTAAGTTTGATAAATATAACATAGATCAACAATGAAAATACTTTTCCCCCTAAAGGTATCTCTTGAATCTGATGGTTTTAGTGAAAGTGCAAGCCAAACAGGTTTAACTGTTGCCCAACCCTAAGCCAGAATGACCTTTGACCTTGTCTTGTTGGAGATTCAAAGGAAACCGATAACAGCTTTGGTGAACTTTCACATGGGAATTTGCACTATTGACCCAGTGAGCAACTCCGGGGTCTGAAAAGTGAAGCCGATGCAGAAATGCTTTAAACTTCTGATTTTATAATTTGATTGTATAGAAGTCTATGAGAGAATAAACCTACTTCTCACTTGATTTATTACCTCAGTAAACATTGTAAACATGAGTTTATGGTCTCAATCTCTAGATTCAAGTCTTCTTCAATACAGCATGATGCTCATTTAGTAAATTAAGGTCCCATTTAGAGTCAAATAGAACATAAAGCAGGGGATGCTTTAGGGCGTGGCTACCTTGTGATTGACAGGTCGCTACAGTACATCGGCGTTTTCCGGTCTGGGAGTTGTCCATGTTTTCATCTTACAACTTTAACCCTTTCACAGTGTGTTTTCAGTTCATGGAAGTTAATTATAATCTTTTTGGTCGACCAAAAATATCTTATTCAGCGTTCGGTTGTGCTTAGCTCCACCCTCTCGTGTCACTTCTGGTTGCTAATAACCAAGGTAGAGACGGCCAAAAGCCAAGATGACGACGGCCAAAATGCCAAACTCGATGGTTCAAAACTGTAGTCCACAAACAATTGGTGACGTCACGGTGACTACATCCACTTCTTATATACAGTCTATGTATTGACCATGCAATGCTAACCTTTCAGGAAACAGAGAGCCAGGGAGTCCAACAAGACACTATATACTGTCATACTAGACAAAGATGAGCTTCTTTCCATCCATACTGTGTCCTTTTTGTTAGTGAAATGTTGTTTTTTTAGACCTCGGGGACACAGCACGGTTTCTGTGAGGGTCTTTTTCAAATGTAACGAACATCTGTTCAGCCTTAAAATAAAATTAGGAGCGACCAACATCTCCAGGCAACACTGGTCAGGTTTCACTGTGTAGGCGCTGCTTTAACATAACTCATCATGATTTATAATACTCACTTTTGCAGAAAAGACAGTGAGAGATTTTTTGTATTCAGTGATTCACCAAAGATACTATTTGTCTGTCCATATCTGATAATACTGTAACCATAAGAATCGTAATTGTAACAACAATAAATAATTAGAAGAGGGTTACTGTTCACAATGAATGTTAAATGTAAAGAAGTTGCAACACATGAGCTGATGAAGTTATTGTTAGTTATCATTTAACTGGATATGACTGGAGTACAAAGGCCAGTATCACCTAATATAGACAATGGATAATATATTGTAGCTGTGAATATCAGTTATTGAAACTGGTAGTCATCACTTTCTGAGAGGAAGGGACTCTGGAGGAGGAGTTATTGTCAGATCGAGACTTGCAGCTCAAAGCCACGGACCACAGGAACATACATACTCCTAAAGTAAGAAGAAAGAAAAGAAAGGTTGTGAATTCTTCCAGCAAATCATACATACAAGCACAGTGGATACTGTATATGAGGATCATGCAGATACTGACCCTGGAAGGAGTTTAGTATGGTGAATATGTAGATTCCAGAGAGGGAGAAGTAGGTGGTGCTCATTAACGCCCAAGGTACGCCCAGCACACAGCTGAGGCCCAGCACCGTGGCACAGTCCTTCCATAACTTCATCCATTTCTCTCTGTCCATCTTCTTCCAGCTACTGCAGCTTTCAAGGCCTACAGTTCCTGCCCTGAGCCTCCAGAGCTTAAACACCACCAGCCCCAGCATGCAGGAATTACACAGTATCACCAGGCTTGGGAAGGCCACGGTGGTGGCAAAGCTGACAAAAAGCCTGTGTGGGAACTGGCTTCTCATCCAGCATCTGTAGGTTATTAAAAGGTCATCTATTTAGATCAAGTTAACTTTGAATTCCAAATAAAGAAATCAATGAAATCACAGTGTATATTTGCGAAGAATTCAAACCTCCCGTGTGGTTGACTATTTTAAAATCATAACAATGAATCTTGGTTTCTTACATCTGCACTGTTGAATTGTGGTTGTCGGCATCCACCAGATCCAGACTGTCTTTGCCATAAACACCTGAAAACCCACAAACCACTGCAATGAAAGTTGGAATACCTGCAGAAAGACAAGACAGATACAGAAGTTACTTCAACAAGCCCCAACTACGGTTTAATGTGACTACGTGATCACAGACAGAACACCCTTATATTCTTGTTTTTTAATATTATTTTACGACATTCAAAGGACAAAATAACATTTATAAATAATAATATACATAACATTATATAATAATAATAATAATAATAATAAATACGTTTACAAGTAGTTCTTATCACGCTGATGTATGTTCAAGTGTTATTTTTTCTGATGAATTTGGTTTTAATTAGTTTTTTGATGCTATAAAAAGTCTATCCTAGAAAGGAAAGTTAGTAGGAGTAAGTAGTGACCAAAAGCAGAGCTAAAAGGAGAGTGAATATTGGATTTGCATTCATCAGATGGACAGAAATATGACGATGTATGTTGCTAATGCTAATATTCTTCTGAATCAGCTGGATGTGTAAATTAGCAACTGTTTGCTGGCAGTTTTTCAACTTAAAAGGTAAAAATACGTCAGTTTACAGCTTGTTTCTGCTGCTCCCAAGTGGCCAAAAGATATATTGGTACAGGTTTAAAGCCCTTAACATTTCAGTAAATTGAATTACCACAAACCAAGTGACACACAATGGTTAGAGGTCTGGGGCCCTGGTGCCTGCTTCACCCAGATAGTAATCCTGACTGCATCATGATACCTTGGGTGCGTGCTACAACATGAGATACAAATACTGGAACCTCAAAACATTATTCTACTGCACCGGTAATGGTGAAAAAAAAAACCCTCAAATGGGTACGTGTAACTTGTTGAAATTGCTCTAAAATAAAAATGTGCGTATAACAATGTGAAAACATAAATATGGGACTAATACTGACCAAACAATTTATTATAAGCATTTATATTACAAAAAATAATTGAAGGCTTTTTTGTAATCGAAAAGAAATCTTTCATAAATAGTCCTATTCCATATGAGCTGTTTAGGTACTTTGATTAAACCGTATATTGGAAGAGAGCAAACTCCTAAACCTCAAACATGTGACAGAAACCGTCTCAACCTGACTCCACTCACCCCATCCCACCAGGCTGAGTTTGAGCAGGTATCTCCTGACGTAGATGTTGAAGACTCGGACTAGGAGGAGGTAGAGGTGGAATCCCTCCAGAGCCGTCCAGCTGAAGGTGGCCAGCAGGGACCAGTGTAAAAAGAGACCCAGACCCTGGCAAACCCAGTCATCCTCATCCTCATTCAGCTGCCACACCCAGAAGCTGCACAGCAGGAAGCTGAGGTGGAGGCAGAGCAGCGCTGCTGTTAGTTGCAAATGCACGCCGATGGCCTTCCCTGGACGCCGCCGTCTGAAAGGGAAACAGTGGAGAGTATATTATGATCATTTGTGTATTGCCTATTTAGCAGATGCTGTATTTCTGACCTGCATTCTACAGGTATATTCACCTCAACACAGTCCTATGAGCACAGTGGACTCCCATTTATCTCACCCAAACAGTTTTGATGTAACCTTCAAATGCTGTTCAACCATCCCACAAGCAGTTTGAGATCTCTGGAACTTCAGCATCACATCAGAAACCACTGGTGAGGTGGTGTTTGACTTTTAATTGCGACAATCACTTGTCACTTGTGGTTTGCCTGTTTTGAACATGCTTCCTGGCAGCACGCTAGCTCAACCACAGAGCTTATTTGAGTCATAATGTTTCACGACAAACACCTGCAGCCTATAGCACCTATCTTTGCCAACGTCATAACAAAACTGCCCCACTTCCAATAATAACACACAGCGACAGTAATAACCACATATTGCTTCAATTCCTTGACATAAAGGACTAAAGTTGTCATCTTTGTTAAATGTAACATTACCGATATGTTATGATATTTTAATATAATTCACTCGAGTGTTGTGAAAATAATAATTTTAAATAAAAGAAAACTCACTGTAGACATATATAGATGATCAAGCTGATGACTGTGAAGAAGACAGAGAGTGCTGACCCAATGTAGGTGATATAGCTGAGGTTCACAGCATCACTTTTATCCACTGACAGTACAGGGTTCTGGAAAAGAAACACAATACAAGTCAAATTAAAATGTAATTTAAGTTCAGAAGTCTGATCAGTAGTAAAGGGTAACTTCTGTACTTCTCAACTGTGACTACTATTTTCCATGTTTTTGTGTCTAAGTGACTAATGGGAACAACAATTTTTGAAATTGGTCCAGTATTGAGGGAGAACGCTGCAGCCTGGCACTTGCGTTTCCACCGTTGTCTTCCAGCAATACGTCACCTCGCCAGATTTCAGAACGAGACTTGTCCTTGAGCGAGACTCTTTCCATGATGTCAGACACTTCTAATAACAATCTGTCATGGCAAAAACAACCACTTTTAGTGGACGTAAATGGGGGTGCAAGCTTGCCCCAATAGGATTACATTGCAGCCTGTGAGCAGCTGCCCTTTACAGCGTTCTCCCTCAATACTGGACCAATTTCAGAAATTGTTGTCCCTATTAGTCAGTCAGACACAAAAACATGGGAACATAGAGTCCAGGTTGAAAAATACCTTTAAGTACCACTCTACGCCTCTATAAAGTCAGTTTCCATTCATCTTTTTTATGCATATTTTCAATCTCTGCATAAAAATACTGGAGTGGTGCTGTGAAGTGCTGCAAATTAAAAAAAAAGGGTGAAATATTGCAAAAACAAACAAAGTTTTTAAGCTTGGCTGAGGTAGCAGGGATTCATTTACATTTTGCATTGTATAATTTGCTTTTGCTGATTTTCTGGAAATTTGGTAAAAATGTGTGCTATATTTGGATGGAAACCTGACTGACAATTTTGTACCCAAGTGACAAAAAAAAATTACCTTCAAATAATGATAGCATATAACAGTTCAGCTAAGGAAATCTGTGTGGAAACTCAGGCTTAATTGGCAGTTTGCTTGCTAACATTTGTGGCTCACATTAGAGCGTTTAAACACACTGTTTATTTCGGTTCTCACGCTTTCACTCTTGTGTTTTGTGTTTTGAAAATATCCTCTAAAGATAGATGAATTTGCGCATAAGGCAGCATGTGGCTGATGAAGGAAAATGATATATTTACCACAAGCACAGCAAAGAAGCTCAAGTGGTTGCAGCTGCAGATAAATTCAGTCCCAGTGTCAATGGTACCACATCCGTCTGTGCTCCAATTACCTAAAAATACACAAATTTAATATATGAATTTGAGTTCATCTTTTTATTTAAGAGCAAAAAGGCTGCAGGCTGCCATGTGTAACCTACCTGTTCCATCATTTAACTTTGACTCCTGCCAAAACACACAAGCTCCATTTCCTGACTGAAACATTGAAAAGTGTGTTCAAAATAAGATGAAAGCAGATTGATAGGTTCTCTAACTGTAATGCTCTCACATACTGGTTGTCTTATTCTACCTGATTGTTGTATTTGAAGATTAATTTGATGGGTTGTGAGAGGTTTGTGATTGCGACATTATGGCTCCCTGCCTTCACTGCCAGGACTAATCCCCCTAGGACAGTGCCTGGCATGTGGACAGACTGGTCTGGTATGATCAATCTCCTGCGTCCTGATCCCCGCGGGGGACTCAGCTGAAATGACAGATAGAGGTGGCAGAAGAGACACATGACATTACAGAATACTGGGCTGTGGCTAATTACAGGTAAATCAGCTTCCTCAATCAACTTCTCCTCCATTTTCATAGCACGCAATGGCTGACTGTGAGTACAGAGTTCATGGAAATCAATGCAAATCAGCGGGAACGGAAAGCGCTACCTTGCGTAATTATACACAGGGAGCTAACTTAAAGCTGCAGTTGGTAACTTTTGGCAAGTATGATAAAATGTTATTTTTATAAAACTGAATAAAACTAAATCCTGACAGCAGTACGTGAGACATAATCCATGAAAAAAAAACAGGTTCCGGCGTAAATAATATTGATTCATATTTGATCAGCGCTGCCTAGTTTGACGGGAGTTTGCGGATGATTGACAGCTGCCAGAGACTCCTCAGCTCTGATTGGTTGTTTTCCTCCGGTCTATGAAATCTTGCAAATACCATTAGGAGCACTATGAGGAGGCAGAGGAACAAGATAATTTGTTTGTTTGATTATCTATCTTGTGCACTACTGTCAGGATATAGTGATCGTGTCAAAAAATAACTTTATTTTATCATATTTGCTCAAACTTAAGCTTAAAAGGAATAGTTCACCCAAAAACAAAATAAATTGTATATTACCTCCCTAGGCTCTCTATGGTCCCGGAAAAATGTTTCTGTCGCATGGCGAGTGGAGCACCCCAAAAATGAAAGCATATTGGTGCAAACACACAAAGCATTTTCAGATTATCGTCCCGTGCCGGAATTTGTTGTGGGTGCACATGGATGTACAACAAATTCATTCATGGGAAACGTTTTGTTTAGCAATAGTTTTGCGAAAATAGCTGTGTTTGGATTTCCATGAGTCCACAAATGAATGCAAGACGCTTGGATAATGCTGCGCAGGAAAGTTTTTTGTACATTTTATAACCTGTTTTGCTGTCTTTTTTTCAAGCCTGTCTCCAAAAAAATTATTTTCCCGTAATCTTAACTGCATTCTCAATTCCGTTTTGAGGGAAAGATATTTTTCTCCGGATTGCGGTCGCACTTTTAAACAGTTTTCAACAGTTTTAAAAACATATTTAATATTGTAAATTGAAACAAAACAAAACAACAAAACAACAACAAAACTACTTGGTTAGGTTTAGTAAAAAAACATAATGGTTTGGCTTAAAATGACTGCGACAAAACAAAATATAAACACAACAAACGGCTTTGGTTTAGTAAAAAACATCATTATTAAAATAAGTGAACATTGACTTTTGGTTTCCTACGGGACACGAACAGCAGTTTCCTTGGTGAAATCAAGGCATCCACCCTGACCTCCTTACTACACGGACTTACAAACGTATCTATGATATGTCAAAAACAAACACAATCTGTGACAAATATGTTCCTCGAAACGTTATTCACGATGCAGTTTTGTTGTATGGGAACCTCTTTTTTAGGGAGACCAGACTGCTTTTTTCGTTTGGACTCTGTCAAAAGTCTGTTTGCACTGATAGGCTTTCATTTTTTGGGTGCTGTGCTCAACTTAACACCATTCAACATGAAAACCTTTTTCTGGGACCAAGGCAGGCCTAGGGAGGTGAGTGCTTTATACAATTTGTATTGTTCTCCTCCTGATCCATCCTCCTGATTTCCCAAAGCTAAAAATGACCCACCTAAAGAGGTCCCCTGTGGCTCAAAGTTTGTACCCTCAGAGCTACTGACCTTGAAGTGAATGCTTTCGATCACAGTGGCCACCAGCTGCACCTCCCGCTCAGACACAGATCCTCTGCTCCTCTGGAGAGCTGAGGCTGGGATGTGAACGCTGTGCTCATGAGTGGGTCTCGCTTCAACCTAAAAACCATAAAGTAAAATTATGCAAATCATTTATTTGTTTATGGAAATGAACTTGTTTTTATACATGTTCAAAGAAAGACAATACAGTGGAAACTAAAACTCAGAACCCAACCGTAAGTATGTGATGAAGACGAACTAAAACTATTTCTCTCCTGTTGTGTTCATTTGTTAGTGCATTTCATACAAAACTACAGATTGTTTGAGAACCAGATGAGACAAGAGCTGGGAAAAAATTATGAATAAATATGACCTCACCTCTTTAGACGTGCTCACCCTCTTATAAAAGAAGTCACGCATTGGTAATCGGGTTTTTACTTCACAGCTTCCAATTTTTTCCTCGTAACACCTACCAACACATATTTCACATATATAAGCATTTCAGCAATCCAAACATTCACATCAACGTTAGTATTGATTGAACACTGGTACACAGTCATTTATGGGTTGAGAAATGTGTACAGCTCTCAGGCTGTTGAAGACATTTCAAAACTCTGACTTGAATAGATAAATGCACAGTCATGTAGTTCCTGAAAAACTGACAAACAACAACAACACAGTAAGATTTAATATTTGATTGTTGTTGTTGTTTATGTGCTTATTTTGCTTCAAGGTCTCACAGTGGTCCTGTTCAGACCTGGTATTAACATCCGTCCTGGGTGATCGGATCACGAGTGGACAGCTCTAAGTACGGGTGTGAACGCACTCAAGACGCATTGAGATCCGATCTTTCAGACCACATTCGGAGGTGGTCCGGGCCGCGTATGGCCACATTCTTTTAGCAGTGTGTACGCGAATGTGTCCGTGGCCGCATTACTACTCAACTGACGTCCCGCTGGGATCCGCGGAGTCTCACAGCGCACCTCATGTGAATAGACAGGCAGACGCGAGCCTCGCGGCATGGAAATGGCTTCTACGACTGTGTTTTATTAAAATTTATTACACGGTTTTGTTGAATACTCTATTCTGATTGGTTAATCACAGTGTTCTACTGTCTGTTATTTTTTTATAGCAGACCGTTGCTATGTATAACAGACCGTTGCTATGGGCGCAGTTCTGATCTTGGACACTGGCGGACCATTTATGTGTCAAATGATTGATTTCTTAAAGAAGTAGCCGTGTAATAAGCGCTGCGCTGCGCTCCGCGTCGGGGTGCGGCATTGCCCTGTCGGGGTATCTTTCACAACAATGACCGGCTCGATGTACATTATCTGCTGTATTAGCCATGTGCTTATTTACGTACGTGTTTAATACGTGTTTATTTGCATATAGAGCGGGGAAGTGAGATCAGATCCCAAGTGGTCACTGGAGACACATGTGGAGACGCATTCTAATGCTAGGTGTGAACTGACGTACTTAAAGCTGTCCGCTTGTGATCGGATCACTCAGGACGCATGTTAATGCCAGGTCTGAACAGGGCCAATGATGTCAGAGCTATCCTAGCACTCCTTAGACAGCAGGGAACAACCACATGTATTACGAGAAAGATGAAAGATCTGTCAGAATATATGAGTTACCTGGTCCAGGAGACAGCCTTTTGACACTGGTTGAAGACTTGTGCACAGTCTGTCAGAGAGACAGAGAGACAAAGTGAAAGAGTCAAAGACAGTACAATATGTGGATATAAGACTGACAGAATAAAATACTGTTTAAATAAAACTTGTGACATTGGGGTCAACTTTGATCACTACTTACTCAGGGGAACAGTGAGTTTTTGTGTTGCCCAAGTGGTTGGGTAAAAGTCCCTAACGCTGGATGGCAGAGGGCTTTGAGTGACTTTATTCACTCGTGTCGATCCACGACCTTAATATTTAACTTAACAGTTAAAATGGCATTCACCTCATAAGCACACAATCACATAAAAACACAACAAATATGTATATAACTCACCACCAGCTTGGGTCGTAGGAAACCACACAAGTGTGACGAGAAAAAGAGTAATCCACATCGCGTCTCGCTGTTCCTCAAACACACATATGATGTGTCTGCTTCCATGCACGGCATGAGGTTTGCTCGATGAGCAGGGAGTTTCACATCTACATATATCACATGGTGGTGGCGGAGCGGGGGTGGACCAGAAGTGATTCATGAGTATTTTACTGGCCCAGCTGTTTTACGTATGAGCTGTCGATGTTCATTCGATGAGGATCTCTCATTGATCTGCTCATGAGAGAATAAAATGTCACATTGTTGTCTGAATTATCACTGAGAGAAGGAAAATAAAATCTCTACCATTTACAATGTGACTGATAGTTCATAGAAAGAAATTATATCAATATTTCACTATGACTAAATCTCAAAGATTAGAGGAAAGAGGAAGTATCTAAAAGTTACAGTTTTCCTTATAAAGGAGAACACAAGAAAAAAAAAAGAAATAGTTAAGTCATAATCGTCAACAAGTCTGAGACTTAGAGTTTGCTGGGGAAGTGAAACTCAGACTACAACCACACAATATTTTCCAAAGTTGGCAGCACACATGATGCAATTCACACTTGACCTATTTGTGAATGCTTTAATATATCTGAAAAACTCAAAGCTATGCATATGATTTCAAAGATTTTAAACCATTCGCAAATAGCAACACGTGATCATTCTGATCTATCCTGATATATTAAAGAGGACCTATTATGCTTTTATGCTTTTTCCATTTCTTTTAGTATGATATATAGTTTTTTTTTTTTTGCGAATGTAAAAAGGTCTGCAAAGTTACAAAGCTCAAAGTCCACCCAAAAGGGAGTTACTCTGAAACACCATGCTTGAAGTCCCACCTTTTCTTCCGTAACGTAGTGATGTCACCAAGTAACACATTAGCTTAACGGCCAGTTTGGCACGCCCTCAAACAAAGCTAGTTAGAGTGGAGCTGGAGCAAAGTCCGAAGAGTTTGGTTCGGTTGACCAATCACAACGGAGTTGGCCAGCTGACCAATCGGAGCAAACTGGGTTTTTTGGTAGGGGGGGTGAAGCTGCTGCAGCACAGCCGGTATGACAAAAGTAAAGTGTTTTTTGAACATTAAAGCACAATACAATACATAATACAGGTATGCACCTGAAAATAAGCACAATAGGCCCTGTTTAAGATTTTATTCAAAAACACATGTACAGTATTCTACAGTAGGAAACAGCTTTACTTAAAGGGGACATATGAAAAACTCACTTCTTCAGTGTCTA